>WNWK01028917.1:0-24897 GCA_009830355.1 Cherax destructor | reverse complement strand
AAGGCAAGCAAAATTTATGTATGCAATAATTTATCAAAAATCATTCTGAACCAACACAAAATATGTATTTTGTTGTGTTTGTTTATTAATAAATTATTGTAATCTTATCTAAAATATATTTAGTTGGTTAAGCCTAAATTAAATTGCACTTTTTATAATAAGGTTAGGTAAGTATTCTAAGGTACTTTTGGTACAACATTATTAATTTTTACATTAACATAAATGGAAAAAAAAATTCTTTAAACGTATAAGATCAAATTTTAGAAAGGACTTAGTTTTAAATGAGTTCTTGCTAATTGACCAATTCGGCACGACATATATATAAAACTTTGCTAATATTCTTTTTTCTTCCCATAGATGGCAATGTCAGCAGAGACGATCCTCCTACATTTTGTGAGGCGCCTTATAGTGATTACAGGAGCTATGGCGACACTTGTTACAAACTTGAGGTTGTTGCCAGAACTTATAAGGTGAGATATTAAGACTGTTGTTGTTTCAGTTAAAAATATATTGTGTTTTTTTATATTATAATTTAAAATATTTGTGATTCTGAAGTTTAATTTATTTGTTTTTTTTTTTCAATTTGCCAGCGAGTTTTTGCTTTCACAGATTGTCTTGCAAACAATTTGATTTTTTTTCATTCATGAAACAAACAATTATTCTTTTTGCTTTTCGTTGTACAACAAGAATAGTGTTTCTGGTATTGCAACTTACTAGGGAACTGTGTTTCTGATATTGCAACTTACTAGGGAACTGTGTTTCTGGTATTGCAACTTACTAGGGAACTGTGTTTCTGGTATTGCAACTTACTAGGGAACTGTGTTTCTGGTATTGCAACTTACTAGGGAACTGTGTTTCTGGTATTGCAACTTACTAGGAACTGTGTTTCTGGTATTGCAACTTACTAGAGAACTGTGTTTCTGGTATTGCAACTTACTAGGGAACTGTGTTTCTGGTATTGCAACTTACTAGGGAACTGTGTTTCTGGTATTGCAACTTACTAGGGAACTGTATTTCTGGTATTGCAACTTACTAGGGAACTGTGTTTCTGGTATTGCAACTTACTAGGGAACTGTGTTTCTGGTATTGCAACTTACTAGGGAACTGTGTTTCTGGTATTGCAACTTACTAGGGAACTGTGTTTCTGGTATTGCAACTTACTAGGGAACTGTGTTTCTGGTATTGCAACTTACTAGAGAACTGTGTTTCTGGTATTGCAACTTACTAGGGAACTGTGTTTCTGGTATTGCAACTTACTAGGGAACTGTGTTTCTGGTATTGCAACTTACTAGGGAACTGTGTTTCTGGTATTCCAACTTACTAGGGAACTGTGTTTCTGGTATTCCAACTTACTAGGGAACTGTGTTTCTGGTATTGCTACTTACTAGGGAACTGTGTTTCTGGTATTGCAACTTACTAGGGAACTGTGTTTCTGGTATTGCAACTTACTAGGGAACTGTGTTTCTGGTATTGCAACTACTGGGAACTGTGTTTCTGGTATTGCAACTTACTGGGAACTGTGTTTCTGGTATTGCAACTTACTAGGGAACTGTGTTTCTGGTATTGCAACTTACTAGGGAACTGTGTTTCTGGTATTGCTACTTACTAGGGAACTGTGTTTCTGGTATTGCAACTTACTAGGGAACTGTGTTTCTGGTATTGCAACTTACTAGGGAACTGTGTTTCTGGTATTGCAACTTACTAGGTAACTGTGTTTCTGGTATTCCAACTTACTAGGGAACTGTGTTTCTGGTATTCCAACTTACTAGGGAACTGTGTTTCTGGTTTTCCAACTTACTAGGGAACTGTGTTTCTGGTATTGCAACTTACTAGGGAACTGTGTTTCTGGTATTGCAACTTACTAGGGAACTGTGTTTCTGGTATTGCAACTTACTAGGGAACTGTGTTTCTGGTATATTGACATTTTAAAAACTCTGTTTTTGATACTTCAAGTTTCAATCAAGTTGAATGCTTAGTGTTTTTAATACACCGTCCATCTCCCACCAAGGTAGTGACCACACAAAGAAGAAACACTGTCATCATCACTCGCACTAATCACTGTCTTGCAGAGTCGCGCCAATACTACAGTTCAAAAATCCTCCTCCAAACTGCAGATATCCCCACGTCTCTTTTAAAGTGCAGCCAGTGTACTTCCTACCTCCAAGACTCAAGTCCGGCTAACCAGCTTTCTTGAATCCTTTCATAAACATTACCTTGCTTACCGTCCACCAGCACGTTTAGACATGAAAATCACCTGACTCTATTTACTCTCTCTAACACGCCCACACATGCTTGCTTAATGTCCATACAATACTTCCATTTGCCCTTCCTTCCAAGCTTTTCTAGGGCGACCCTTCCTGTCCCTCGTCTACATTTTTATACACCAACATATCTAACCTTATAAACCACCTCGACGACCCCTCCTTATCTCTCAGGATAATACTTTTAGTAATCCTGTACCTCCTTGTAATCTCCAAACTACGCATTCTTTCCATAGTATTTATACCATACATTGCCTTCACATACGACATCTCCACTGCCTCCAGCCTTCTCCTCGCTGCAACATTCACAACCAAAGCTTCACTCCTATATAAGAGTTTTCATACCACACCTCTCCCAACACACTAGCACTCACTTCTATTACATCCTCATCTATTAATACGTTAAACAACGATAGTGACATAACGAATCCTTGTCAAAGGCCTACTTTCACTGAAAAATAATCTCCCTCTCTCCTACCTACCCTAACATGAGCCTCATTATCTCCAAAAATACTATTAATTGCTTTCAGCAACCTACCACTAATTCCATTCAATTGCATTACATTTCTATCCAGCCTATCATATTCCTTTTCTAAATCAATAAATGCAATTAAAACTTCCTTACCCATACCTAAATATTGTACAGTTATATTCCTCAATGTAATCACTTGGTATATATATCTTGTACCCTTCCTAAGGCTTCCCTGTTCATCTGTGAATCTGCTCTCTGCCCTAAACTTAATTATTTTCAGTAATAACACTTTCATACACTTTGCCTGCAGTGCTCAACAAATTTATTCCCCTTAAATTTTTACACTCCCTTATATCCCCTTTTTCTTTATACAAAGGAACTATGCACGTTCTCTGCCAGTTCCTAGGTACCTTCCCTTCTTTCATACATTTATTGAAGAAAAGTACCAACCATTTCAAAACTATATCCCGCCTACCTACTTTTAACATTTCTATGTTGATCCCGTCAATCCCATCATTTTTACTCTCTTCCATTTTAACCACTGCCTCACGCACCTCCCCAACTCTCACAGCTGACTCTTTCTCATTTAAAAACATATTTTACCTCCTTGGCCAATGTATGAAATTTTTGCCTCCCTTTCTTATCAGTATTTAACAGTTCCTCAAAATATTAACGTCATCTTCCCAATATCACCAACTCCACGTCTAATAACTCCCCTCTTCTGTTTTCAACTGTCAAATGCATTAATTCTCTGGGCTTTATCAACCTATTAATCTCATTTCAAATTATTATTATAATCAAATAGAAGCGCTAAACCACAGGGTCATACAGTGCTGCAGTTTATTGCAGGATGCAGGAAGAATGGGTTGTAAGAGGGAGATGGATGATTAGTAGGGTATAGAGTGCAGCAGGACAGTGGATAGTGCAGGGATAGAGGGTACCAAGAGATCGAGGAAGAAGGGACTGAGGGAGGTGCTAGAGGTATAATCTTCAGAGTTTTGTAGTAAGTCAGTTTCTGTCAAAAAGTCAACGGAGAGTCAGGATTAAGAGGGTCCATCTGCAAGAAGGAAGGTAAAGAAAGGGCCGCAGAGCGAAGACGCCGTTGGAGGTAAATTTGCGTGCTTGTTGATAGAGTGGGCAGTCCAACAGAATATGTCGAATAGACACTGGAACCTGGCAATGCTCACAGAAAGGGGTAGGGAGCCTCTCCATGAGATACCCGTGAGTAAGACAAGTGTGGCCGATGCGAAGACGGGAGAGTGTAGTCTCCCAACCCCGACATTGGTGACAAGAAGAAGGCCAGAAACCTATAATCGGTTTAAAAGAATGAAGTTTGTTATTTAGCAGGTCAGACCAGCGTTGTTGCCAACGGGTGCGAAGGTGGGTAGCAATGACCGCAAAATAGTCCGTGAAAGGAACACCTCTATATGAAACTGGGAGGTCTTCTACTGCTGACCACGCAGCAGTGTCTGCCTGTTCATTGCCCTTTACGTCAACATGACCAGGAACCCAACAAAAACAATATCTTTGTGCTTACTAAAGATACGGCGTAACCAAAGGTGGATACGAAGAACTAGGGGGTGAGGTGTATCAATTTTACTGATAGCCTGTAAAGCACTAAGGGAGTCCGAACCGACCACAAATGGTGACACAGGCATAGATGCAATATAGATAAGTGCCACAAGAATAACATAAAATTCAGCCGTAAAGATGCTAGCCGAGGGTAACAGATGCCCTCGCACGACGCTGTCCGGGAAGACTGCCGCTGAAGAATCACCGTCTTGTTTCGATGGAGTTCACTTGCGATTGTCTCTACGTTTCTCCTTTTTGCAGTCTGAAGCTGCGCACACTTCTGAATATACTGCAATGTTGATGTTATACACTAAACGCGCTGGAACAGAGTTCTTATCTTATTTTCCGACGTTAGTGGAGATTAAATGATATAACGGACGCGAACGAGTAATGTCTATGTTGATTTACGTCGCTTCGCGCCGCATGACTCCTAGAGTCGTATGACCCGTTCTTGCGGTGGCCAAATTCAATCTGACCACTCGTGCTGCTCTTTGCAGTCTCGTGCAGCCATGTGGTGCCACGAGGTGCCTCGTGGTGCTGTGGCCAGTACAATTCTTGACACACTGTTGACAGTACATCTGGCTTGAATTAAATTGTTTATGCAGCCAGACGCGCCTCCTCTGGCCCTTTACTAAGGGTGGAAAGGGTGAGGGCCCTTACCAAGGGTAGTAAGGGCGCATACCCCCCTCCTTTGGAGAATTTTCTCCACACTGGGGGGCAGCGAGAAATTCACTTAAAGTGAACTACTCATCACTTAACATTAATTTGATTTTCTCACTCGCCATCACTGCTGCTTGTCTTTTCTGAACAGCTTCAGTCTGTGTGGTTTCTGGAGAATCACTAATTTTAATTTTGTTTTCAACACTGTGTAATTCTAACGGCACTAATTTATCTATTGTCCGCTTATTCACTACACCTTTGCTCAAACATCAACTGTCCTGATGATTCCATTTGCATCAGGATATATGGTCTAATTTTTCCAAGAGGCCAATGGGACCTCGGACCATCATTGTTAATAATCACTATGTCACCAGGTCTTAAGGACTTATAATTTTCTGGAACACCAGCTCCATAGAAGTGTTCTCTCAATGAGGTGAGATAGTCTTCTCGCCAAATTTTCTCCCAGCGTTCAATCACTTTATTAAGGTGTTTGAATTTACGTCTGAGTTGTTCAGGTTCGAAATGAGTAGGATCCTCTATGATTTCTTTATCATTCATGGGAGGAACAGGTTCGAGCCTTCTGCCATGTAGTAAATGAGATGGACTTAACACTTCTAAATTGTCCAGATCATCGGTAACATACGTTAAAGGTCTGTTGTGGACTCTATTTTCTATTTCAGTTACGACTGTACAAAATTCTTCTAAGTCGATTCTCTGACGATGAAGAGTCTTCCTTAAACAACGTTTTACAATGCCTATCATTCTTTCGTAAAATCCGCCGTGCCATGGGGATTTAGGAGGAATGAATCTCCAACGACAATTTCGTTGATTCAGCATCTGTTGTACTTCAGGCTGCTCAAAAATCTTGTTTATGTAAGCAGCACAAGCAACAAAATTCGTTGCATTGTCTGATATCATCAGCCTGGGACATGCCCTTCTGGCTGCAAACCTTCTAAATAATTTGATAAAGGTTTCAGCAGACATATCAGTGGCTACTTCTAGATGTACTGCTCTAGTTGTAGCACAGGTGAACAAACAGATGTACACCTTGATAGGTACTTTGTCAACTGTTTTAGTTAAAATTATTGGTCCAGTGTAATCTACACCTGTCACTTCAAATGGAGTGACATGACATACTCTTTCAGAATGGTATGGAGGTGGACATGGATACTGACATACTCTCATATCATAATGACGACAAGTAATACATTCTCTTATTTGTTTCTTCACACTTTGTCGACCTTGAGGTATCCAGTAGGACTGACGTATATGACAAAGAGTGTCAGCTACACCACTATGTAACACGTTACTGTGGGCATTCTGAATAATCAGTCTTGTTAGCCAATGATTCTTGGGGATCAATACTGGATGTATTGTTTCCTTAGGTAGTGAAGAATTATGAATTCTTCCTCGACATCTTATAATCTTTTCTGAGTCGAGATAAAGTCCTAAAGAATTAATCATAACAGGTTGCTTTGGTGATTTATCCTGAGTTTCAGAAATCTATACTCTGTAGAGAAAACATCTTTCTGTATTAACTTTATCCAGTATTTAATGGGTTCTAGTAATTCATAATTAGGTTTTATAACTTTAATGAATTTAAAGACAAGAGCTGTAACTCTTAAGAGTTTACCCAAAGATGAGTATTTAGATCCATCAATGACTATTTCTTTTGTGTCTGTAGTGTTTAAACATATTATTTCTGCTGTGTTCAAACAGACTGTTTCTTCTGGCATTATGTAAGCTTTTTGCTGTGGCCAGTTATTTTCACTAGAGAGCCAGTTAGGTCCGTGGAGCCATAATTTATTATCTACAAAGTTCTTGAGTGGGACACCACGTGACAACATGTCAGCTGGGTTCTCTTGTGTAGAGACGTGGAGAAAGACATAGTCTCTCTGCATCTCTCTTATTTCTGCTACTCTATTCTGTACATAGACCAACTTACTCTTATTATTTCTTAACCACTGGAGAACTGCTTCATTGTCACCCCAGATCACAGTTTTTTCAATAGTGAGATGATCAAGTACTTTGTTGAGATAGACAGCTAATTTTGTACCTACATAGAGTGCTGTCAGTTCCAATTGTGGTACTGTTCTGACCTTCAAGGGTGCAACCCTGGCCTTTGAAGTAATTAAAGTACTTCCGTCAGCGTTACTCATGTAAGCTACAGCGCCATAACCTCTGGTTGACGCATCACAGAACACATGTAATGTGTACTTGTTTCCCTCTTGACCTATTTGTCTGGTAAATTTAATTTGATGAAGTTGTTTAAACTCCTTGGATATTTCATCCCATTCTTGACTCATTTCTAGAGGCAAGTTCTCATCCCAACCTATTTTGAGCTTCCATGCATCTTGCACAATCATTTTACCTTTTATGGTAATTGGTGAGACGAGTCCTAGAGGATCAAAACATTGTGATACCTCTGACAGTAAACTACGTTTAGTGAGTGTACTGCTTGATTTATTGGTTATCCTTTTGAGACTCAAAGTGTCTTCCTGTGTATTCCAATCAAGTCCAAGCATGTTGTTGCATTCAGGAATTTCAGCTTCAGGGAAATCTTCTTTGATAAGTTCCCTTAATTGATTTGAATTAGCATTCCACATCCTTAGAGGCATATTTGCTTCTTTCATCTCCTTGTTAGCTTCTCTGTATAAGGATTTCAAATCCTCCTCTTTATTCACAGTACCTTGAAGATTGTCCACATAGAAACTTTTCTTTAAGATTTCTTTGAAGGGACTTTCAGATTTCTTCAAATGTGTATTAAGAGTAGCTTCTAGTAAGAATGGAGAGGATGTTGCACCAAATAATACTGACTTGAAACGATAAGTTTTCACAGGACTTTGAAGATCATGTGGATTTTCTGGCCACAAGAATCGAGTATAATCTCTATCCTTTTCTTGTAGTCCTACTCTTAAGAAAGCTTTGGAAATATCAGCCGTGTAGGCATATGGATTTGTGCGAAATTTCATAAGCACGTCTCCAAGCTTCTCAGTTAGTGAGGGTCCGGTCATCAGACAGTCATTAAGGCTTGCTACATCTTTATTTGCACGTGCGCTGCAATTGTATACAACACGTAGTGAAGTGGTTTCAGAATTTTTCCTGACTCCATGGTGCGGTAGATAATGAGCATCTTTCTTCAACTTATCTTCGATTATTTCCTCAATGAATTTATTGTCTAACTGTTCTTGTATGATATTATCATAGACAGTCAGCAGCTCTGGATTCTTCCTGAGCTCATGTATTTGTGCTTTCATTTGTCCGAAAGCCATGCGATAATTGCTAGGTAGATGTGGTGGATTTAATTTCCATGGTAACCTAACCCAATACTGTCCATCTTCATATTTGACAGTGTCCAAATATTGGTTATAAGTCTCAGACTCCTGTGGGCTTGGTTTATTTACATCTATACCTATCGCATCTAAATCCCACAACTTTTCAACTGGTTCATTCATTTCTTCCAGTAATGATAATTTTTGCTGTGGTACATGATCAGCAGTTATTCTTGTAACTAGTACATTTTCTACTGAATCAATTTCAGCTTCTTTCCCGCTTTGAGAGGGAATTGGACCACATATCATATGGCCTCCAGCTGTTTTCAGCAAGTGAACATCATGTTTACTTACTATATTTTCCACAAAACAGTGATAGTAATCACTTCCAATGATAAAATCAATTGGACTAATTGTGTCCGTCTGTATGTCAGGACAGGCTAACTTGACCTTGGCCGCTTTCAGTGCTGCAACTGTATCTCTTATTCCCCGGATCTGCACTGACTTAGGCAAATCATCGACTACCACAGCTTCTACTGTCTTTTTCCTGTTTCCTAGACCAACAGTGAATCTGGCTAGGTCATATTTCTGCTTACCAGAACTTTGGAAAAATCCAGCTATTTCTAACTGTATTTTGGCATGGGGTTGTTTATTCAGTTTTTGCAACACTGTTCGTCTTATGAAAGACCTTTGTGAGCCTTGATCAAATAATGTTAGCACATTGGTTTTGTGTAATTTATGTGATAACTCTACTGGAACTATTGGGAGAGCAGTCGATTTAGACTTATCTCTCACATTTAATGCTGCTGTTTGTTGACTTCCTGACTCTGTGGAAGTCGGTTGTTCACCATAAGTGCTTGGGCATAATGCTGCATGATGCATTCCCTTGCATTTAAAACACTTCTTCAGTGAGCATTTACCTCCCTTGTGTTCACCTAAACACTTAATGCACCTTTTCAGCTGTTGAGCACGTTGTTTCCGTGCCTCCAGTGTTGTGTATTGAATGCAATACTGTGCCCAATGTGTTCCATCACAAAGTACACATTTTGGAGTACGTTTATGTGTGACAGTCTGTTTACTGTCTGTTGTGTTCACAGCTTGATAAGTGCCTACATGGGATTTCCCATTATGTGGTTTAGTGGGAGTAGGTACACTCTTTTTGTACTGAGTTGAAGGTTTATTATCCACAACAGGATTAGTGGATTTCTCATCTTGTCTCGTTGCTTGCATGCATGATACTATTGTTTGTAAACCATTGCTAATTTCTTCACAAGTGAAATAGCGTTTATTGAACATAATATTTAAACGTTCAATGGTTTGTGTTGACAGTTTATCTTGTATAATACCACTGATAAACCAATCACATTGCCTTAGATCATATTTAACTCCTAGAGTTCTGAGACTATTGTCTAATGTGATCCTAAATGACTGTAAGTCTGAAAGACAATGTTTGGGTGGTTTCAAGCTTGATATTAAGACTGCATGTCTAACCCTGGCTTTGTCAGCATCAAGATAATTATCTGCTACGACACGTAAGGCTAGAGCATAATTGCCTTTGACCACCGGAAATGATTTAATCAGTTCATAGGGTTCACCTTTCACGAGATATCTGAGATAATTGAACTTAGCTATCTCATCTATGTCAGTACGTGAATTCACTAAAGAATTAAACCCACTAATGAACTCTTCATAATCATTACCTTCAAAAATAGGCATAGCCAATTTGGGAAGAGTTGGTAAACTAACACCAGGTGTGACAGGTGTCGCAGGTGTGGAGACAGGTGTCTGCTGACCACTGGCTGTAGGTCTCTGTGACAAAGTTTTGCGGCAGATAGCCTGTATTCCTGTCCACCTTAATTGTTGTCCACTAAAGGCATCCAAGACACTTTTAATTTCTTCCTCTGTTGGATTGGAATCTAGAAATTCCCTTTCATAATTCTCATAGCCTGAGTTAATGATTTCCAGACGTTTATCAAATAATTGAGATTTAATTTCCAACTGATCATAGTCTATATTTGTGTCTTGGGTTAAACCTATACAGACTGAAATTAATTGCTCCAATTGAGTAATTTTCGTCTGTAACGTGCTGAATTTTGTAGTTAATGACGACATTTTGCTAGTATAATGACTAACAGCACACTTAGAGTGTTTAAAAAACTCCAGCTGAGTTTGTTTAGACTGCGTCAGCACACTACTGACCCACTAACCATGTCTTTCAAGGTCAGTGGCCTTGAGGTGCAGAGTACATATGGACGAAACAACACCAGTTTGTTTATGTCCTGAATTGCTGTCTCAGCTAAACTGAGTCTCAGCACTGACGTCACTTCACACATGAAAATATTTCACTGTATACACATTACACATATATATTCAATGTTTATATACATACATATGTCGCTGTTACAATGTTAATTAATATGAAAGTTTAAACCTAATATCACTTCCTATATTATATAAGAGACAACATAATACACAGTTTCTTCTCTTAACTTGTGTCTATAAACATTATAAACACTGTGTGTATATATAAACTGTTTATACTATACACATTCACAGACCAGCTGTACACCAGTCAATCTGCTACTCTGCTCACTTAAGCAGAAATGGAAGTGTTGCTCCCGCGTGGGTGAGTGGGGTAGTGGCCCCCCAGAAGTACTGTCCCCCAAACTTGGGTGACCCGACTACCGTTTTCTTCTTGGGTGTCGGGTGAGCGCCTGCCAGCTCTCGTTTTCTATGCCTCGCGAGAGCTTCCCATACTCTTTGATTGAGAGTAGGGACCCATATATTCTGGTTTCTTCTGTAAAAACAATAGTTTTACAGCTTTTCTCGAAGGACCTTGGATCGTAGACATTTATACACTGAAGTATAAATCTTTGGACCACCATGTGGCCACTTTCCTGGTTCGAATACGATCAACTTTCGATTCGTAATGACCAAACTTCCGGTTCGTAATGAACAAACTTCCGGTTCGTAAGGACCAATATGTGGAGGATGGGCTCCAACAATAACGTGGACTGTATGTTACTTATCTTCTTGATGAATCCAAGATGTCGCAGCCTTCCCCAACACCTTCTCAGGGGATCCATATATTGCCACACTCTCCACAGGGCTGTAAGATAAACATCAAGGGATTATAATTATTGCCCCAAAGGAGCGTATGTCCATATTTCAGTCTTAGACTTCAGACTGAATTTACACTCACGTGTTTGGACTAAAAAGTCCACGCATAACCGCCGTCCCTAGGTAAAAATTTGAATGTTCTTGAATACAAGAACTGCGCAGTCCCCTGTTTTGACCAGAACATCAAATTCTTACCTTGCTCGTGTAACTTTGAGCGATGGTGTTGGCTCCACCATATACGGCGGAAATGCTGTCTTGATTGTAGAATGCCGCTGAAGAATCACTGTCTTGTTTCGATGGAGTTCACTTGCGATTGTCTCTACGTTTCTCCTTTTTGCAGTCTGAAGCTGCGCACACTTCTGAATATACTGCAATGTTGATGTTATACACTAAACGCGCTGGAACAGAGTTCTTATCTTATTTCCCGACGTTAGTGGAGATTAAATGATATAACGGACGCGAACGAGTAATGTCTATGTTGATTTACGTCGCTTCGCGCCGCATGACTCCTAGAGTCGTATGACCCGTTCTTGCGGTGGCCAAATTCAATCTGACCGCTCGTGCTGCTCTTTGCAGTCTCGTGCAGCCATGTGGTGCCACGAGGTGCCTCGTGGTGCTGTGGTCAGCACAATTCTTGACACACTGTTGACAGTACATCTGGCTTGAATTAAATTGTTTATGCAGCCAGACGCGCCTCCTCTGGCCCTTTCCTAAGGGTGGAAAGGGTGAGGGCCCTTACCAAGGGTAGTAAGGGCGCATACCCCCCTCCTTTGGAGAATTTTCTCCACAAACACCGTCAGATGACTTTGAACCATTGGTGTACACTGCGATGGCATGGGAATGAGAGCGGAAGTGGTCTAGAAAAAAAAAGCGAGAAGCCGCTGTAGGTAGTTGGGTTTCACGCAAGGTAGAGGAATAGAACAGACACGGACAGCAGGAACTTCCCAAGGGGGTAGTGGAAAGGGAGATGTCACATGAACGTATAAAGGTGGCAGTTGAAGGGAAGACAAGAGTGAATGTAGACAAAGAGAAAAGGGATGAAGTAAACAGGGGAGACGGTCAAATAAATAGCGCCTACTAACATCTGTGACAATCCTATACATGGAAGGATTGCGGAGGTCATGGGAGCGAACATAATAGCGAATGCAATGTGCATCACGACGATCGGACAAGGATAGAATGTTCACTTCTACATAGAGGCTCTCAACCGGGAAAGAACGAAATGCACCAATCCCTGGTGATGAATGGGATTAATTCTAGAAAGAGTAGCAGGGAAGGCCGCGGAATATATCTGGTCACCATAATCGAGTTTCGATAAAATTAGGGCTGAATACAGGCGGAAGAGAGTGCTACGATCAGCACCCCACGAAAGATGTGCGAGGGTCTTTAGGAGGTTCAGCCGGCTATGGCAAGTTGCCTTCAGAGAGGTAATGTAAGGTTTCCAGGACAATCGACGGTCAAACAGGAGGCCAAGAAACCTGACTGTATCATGTTCTGTGATACGTGAGCTGTATAGGTACACCGGATGATCAGAAACCACTGAACGTCTAGTAAACGTTATTTTCTGAGTTTTGCTACTAGAAAATTTAAACCCGTGAGAGGTAGCCCAATGGGAAACTCGGTTGGCGGCATGCTGGAGGGAAACTGCAATGAGGTGACAGTCAGCACCCGCACAAGCTATAGCAAAGTCATCCATATAAAGCGATGACCAAATGTTGGATGGGAGAACTGATGCCAAATTATTTATAGCAAGGAGAAATAGTGTTGTGCTCAGAACACAACCATGGGGGACACCTTCAGCTTGGACAAAGTCCGGGGAAAGCTCATTACTAACCCGGACACGGAAATGTCTTTCAGTTAAGAAAGCCTTAAGGAAAAATGGTAGATTGCCTCGGATGCCTAAGGAGTGGGCCTGGGTCAAGATATTATACTTCCAAGTTGTGTAATAAGCCTTCTCAAGATCGAAAAAGATGGCGATAACCAAGTGGTTATTGGCAAAGGCATTACGAATATACGTGGTATTTAGAGACTCACTACTGTGAGTCTCTAAATACCACATCAAACGTCTATTAACTAGACGTTCCATCACCTTGCAAACTGCACTGGAAAGAGCGATGGGACGGTAGTGGGAGGTATCATGTCCCATAGTACCCGGTTTGAGAAAAGGGAGAACATTAGCAGACTTCCACAGTTGGGGAATAACTCCTTGCGACCATATAAGATTAAAGAGTCATAAGAGGACAGTAAGAGCAGACTGATGTAAATGCTGTAGCATACGAATATGTATGCCGTCTGGCCCAGCTGCTGATGATCGGCAAGCAGAGAGTGTTGCCTCCAGTTCTTGAAGAGTAAAAGGCACATTATAAGATTCTTCTCTGAGAGGAGAAAAATCTAAGGGCTTTAACTCGCTGGCAGACTTAGAAAAAAGGAACGAGGGGCATAGATGGAGCCCTGAGAAATGCGGACCAGATGATTACCAATTTCAGTCTCAACGGCAAGAGGGTGTGCTGTATCGACACTGGTAACCTGAAGAACAGGAGCCGGGTCGGGGGAGAATTTACCACTCAATTTCCGCACTTTATTCCAGACTGCACTCATTGAGGAAGCCGAAGTGACCCTAGAAACGTAATCTCGCCAGCAGGTGCGTTTAGCGTCACGTATGACGCACCAAGCAATTGCTCTCTTCTGCATAAAATCAAGGAGTCTCTGTGGTTCTGTTATACCGATACCTGCCCCATACAGTGCGTTTCAAACGTACTGCCCGAGCACAAGCAGGAGACCACCAAGGCTCGCACTTCTGAGAATGCTTGCCCGAGGTTTGGGGGATAGAATGTGAAGCTGCCGTGAGGACGGAGGACGAAAGAGATGTAAAACCTCATCAATGGAGGACGAGGAAGGAACCTCATGAAAGACAGTAAGATGTGCGTAAAGGTTCCATTTCGCCCGGTCAAATTGGCAGCATGGGCTACGAGGAGGTGGAGAATACGAAGGGGACCTAAGAATGATTGAGAAATGATGGCTATCATGTAAGTCCGGGAGGACAGACCAGGTGAAGTCAAGGACAGTTGATGAAGAGCAGATGGAAGGATCTATGCAGGAGAAAGAATGAGTACTTGTATTTAAAACATGGAGGGGGAGAGAAGCAAGAAATGCCTTCAACTGAATGCCACGGGAGTCATAGTGCGACCCTCCCCAAAGAAAATGGTGTGCATTAAAATCGCCAAGTAAATGAAGGGGTGGCGGCAAGGAAGAAACCAGAAAATCAACATCTGGGATAGACATTGCTCGCGAAGGGAAAAGATATAAAGAACACTGTATACCACTTATTCAAGTTGATACGGGCTGTGGTGTAATGTAGAGAAGAATGAACATAGAGCTGACGGTATGGAACACCAGTGCATATAAGAAGAGCACTTTCGTTAAAGGTTCCATCGGAAAAAGGATCTGATGAATATAACAAATCATAGCCTGAAAAGGGACGGATAACAGTGGATTGCAATTTGGGTTCTTGCAAACAGACACCAACAGGGAAAAATTGGGAGAGCAACACATGAAGTTCACCCCGGTTACCCCTGAGGCCTCGGATATTCCACTGCAAATAAGCCATGATTTATAGAGAGAAAGATAGAAGTCGAAGTTAGAGGTATCTATGGACTAGGGTTAGAAAAGTCCACGTGTGGAGGCAGCAGAAGACTCGTAATCAGAGAAGGAGTGGGACGCTGTGAAGGAAGGAGGGGTGTAGACGGAGAAGAGAGAGGAGGAGGAACCGAAGGTGGAGCGGTGTCCATCAACGTTCCAGACTCTGCAATAAATTCTGCGATAGCTTCCAGATTTTCGGAAGACAAAGATGCAGAATGTGGGACTACATTAGAAATGAAAGGAGAGTGAGAAACCTTCGGGGAGACTATAGACTGTACTAAATTAGAGGGCGAGGTTTGGAAGAGGAAACTGTCGAAGGGGCTTGGGAGGGAACAGGAAACTGTCGAAGGGGCTTGGGAGGGAACAGGAGTGGAAGTGGCCTGGGAAGGGACAGTCAGGGAAGGAACTTTAGAGGGGACAGGGGATGAAGATATTGTACGAGGAGGAGGATGAACCTTCACACTCGTTCCAGAAATAGTCGGAGGCGAAGAACCCTGCAATAGGGATTTTTTGTTGGACTTATGAGAAGAAGGGGGCGCTGAGACTTAGGTGGGGGATGAGAGCGTGTAGACATTAACTGTGCGAGTGAGTAGAGGAGGGAGAGTGGACAGTATGGGATGCCGAGGTAGGGACCTCGGAGCCAAGAACATCAAAAGGATTCGAGACAGGGGTGACTGAGGATGGTGTAACCACAGAGGAAGTCGAGGAAGTTGGGACCCCAGAAGTGGGGCGACGTTTAGCAATGCGAGAATAGGAAATACGGGGAAGTCTCCCTTGAAGGCGTAGATGAGACACAGCCATAGCATATGAGAAGCCTTCCGCCTCTTTGAGACAACAGATTTCCCACTCATTCAAGTAAACCTGACAATAGCGAGAGTACGATGGATGTGCCTCATGACAGTTAAGGCAAGAGGAGGTAAAGTACAAGAAGGATTGGCATGGTCGTCAGCACCACAGACTGGGTATTCGGCCATGGAACTGCAATATTTCGCTGGATGACCAAAACGCCAGCAGTTTCTACACTGTTGCGCTGTAGGGGTCACCTTTCGAACTTGTAAATGTTGACCTGCAATGTAGACCGAAGGTGGGAGTTCACGGCAGTCAAACGTTAAACGAGATATATTGCAAGCAGGGAGGACAAAAGTGTCAACCTTAAGGATAGAGAGTTCTTGGAGCTCAAGCTGCTCCAAAATGTCATCACCACATGTCTGGAAATTCCGTTGGACAATGGTGTGGGGTATAATGACAGTACCACTACAAGAATTAAGAGAATGATGCTTGTCAATAGTGATAGGAATAATATCTATGGTCGTAAGAAGAGAAAGATCTCGAGCTTGGCCAGCATTCTGGACCGTGATGATGCGAGTGCCGCTCTTGAGAGCGTGAAATGAGATATCTTTACCTACATGGTGTAGGAGAGCTTTACCAATACTATGATCAGAAAGATAGGTAGTTGGAGTAGTCGGTCTTAGAGTAAAAAACTTTGTCCATTGGGTAGTGTGAAACAAAGTGTTTAAGGGGAGTGCGCAATGTGCTGGTCATTTCTGAGATGAACGAGAAGGAAGTTTCCAATCATCATGTAAGGTTCTTGGTCATTTGGATGTGGGACCGGGGGTGGTCCAATGGGTGACGGGTGAGCGATCCAAAAATTGCCACACCGTCGAGGGAGAAGCCGGAATCAAGGTCAGAGAAGAGCAAAAGTCAGATATGTCAAAAGGGCCGGTTGGAACCCCGGTACCTGAAACAGGTGACGAACCACCACCAGCAAGAGGTACAGGGGTATTAGAGATGTCCGAAGAGTTGTCCATTAACAAGGCAGGGTCAGTACTGGGTGCGGTATCAGGAAGGGGCCCAGGGGTAGGTTCACAGTTTAGGGCATCCATGGTTAGGTTCACGGGCTATGGCATCCATGATTAGGTTTCTTTTTTCTTTTTGTTTTTAAGAAAAAAAAAAGAAAGAAGAGAAGATAATAAAAATAAAAAAAGAATAAAAAAAAGGGGGGAACGTGGAGGAATAGCTCCTAGGAGGAATGAAAGGGGGCGTAAATCACCCTCCGCACCCAAGAGGACCTCAACACTGCAAGTAGGGCAGATGCTGCATGGAACCCGTTCCATACCCTACCCTTCATGCCAGTAAACCAGCGATCCGGGATAGCAACCTCACATCCACCGAGCTACCTCGGTGGACAAAAGAGAGGGCGGCCGGTTATCAGCCACAAAGTATACCTCCTTCGGTCACCACCCCTGGAATCCGAAAGGTGGCCTCCAGAGATACACCTGTCACCCGAAAGCTACCCAAAGCCACCCCCCGGGAGACCGGAGAGGGAGGGGCATCCCCGGGCAATCCAGATTCCACGGCAAACTACACCACCCCCAAGAACCTTAACGGAAAGGGGAAGACCATGGTACCCTTCCCCTACCTAGGAACTAGAATGCCTGTGGAGGGAAGCTCCCATGAGAAAAATGGGAAGGAAATAAGGGAGGGATGAGGAGGAGGATGAAAGTGAAAAGGGAGGATGGGGAAGATGGGAAAGGGAATCGGCGATTGGGGGGGTAATTAGGTTCGGTCTGAGGAAAAAGACCAAGAGGTCCAATTCCTCAGACCAATAGCCTCTTTACCACGACAAGGAGCATCCCTTAAAGAGGATCTCATTTCAAAACTTCTTCATAGTGTTAGCAAAATTTGTTCACAGAATCTCACCTACTCTCTCATTTGCTCTTTTTTTACACTCCCTCACCATTCTCTTACCATCTATCTTACTCTCCATATTCGTCACCCACTTTAGATAATTCCTGATTTTTAAAAACCTGTCATTTGCTTCTTTTTTCCCTTATCACTCCTTCTACCATATTTTTATGCAGTTTTTTTCTGATGAATTTATTTGTAGTTTAGGAATATAAAATGTGTTTATAATGTGGAAAAAATAAGCTCTTCATGAGTGATGTCACAGCGTCACTAGAGATGAACCTGGGTAAGATGGCAGCTAGTGGTTCGCAATGGGTGAGTAGACGGCGTCTTTGACCACCTGGTGGTGGTGTCAGATTTCCCTGGTGGGTGTGTTGTGCTGGTAGTCATGACAGTTTTACATGCCTGATGTTGGTGTTTTATGGGTTGTCCGACTTAATGTTGTAAGGGTTACGTGGAACTGGTATTGATGCCTCACCATTATTTTGGTCATGAATAGTGATCGTGTTTTTCTGGGTGTTTTTTATTTCCCCAGGACTAACTTATGTTTTTTATAAATTACCACATAGGGATGACTCCAGGATTCCAAGGAATGACAGTATTGGTTAAGGACTGGGAGGTGCACCTTCTTAGGGTAATCGGTGATGAATTTCAATGTTTTCTTTAAGCCAACAGTCCCACAAACTAAGATTTTAGTAAATATCCATCCTGTTTTTATAGTCTGATGGTTTTCCCTCCCGTGCTCACTTACCATTTCTCTCGGAGGAGTGTTTTGCGTAGCTAGTTTAGCTATGGGGCATAGGGATGATTATCTGATATTCTTTTATATGTCGTAATTAACATGAACATTAGTCAAACCTTTACTCTCTTACTGGAGACTTGTTAATGTTTTAACCTAATTTGTGAAAAGTCACTAAAGTTTAGTGCGGGGTTTTCCACCTTGTGAGGATCTGTTGTAAGTGTGTAGCTGTGGTACTGGACAGTAATGCTGTATTAAGAGATCAGAGTTTAATTTTCCGACCTTTCTGTGTACTGATGTAAACCAGGTTACATTTATAAGGTTATGTGGAATTGTACTGTACTGTGAATATCCATTCAGTAATGTTTCAGGTTGTATGGTGTATGAATATAATGAATCAAGGGAATGACTCCAAGGCATGAGTGTGGATTTATTTGATGTAAAACGTGATTAATTTTACGTTAAACAAGTTTCACAAGTCTGCGAATTAGCATTGCTCATATAGCAGTAGTAGCGGATGTGTTGGGTTTGTACATTTGGGTTTTGGTTTGTTTTCTGTTTGTATAGAAGAGTTCATGAAGGCCAGTAAGGTTAGGATTAGTACTTGTAAGGATGCACTTTTCTTGCCTTTGGTGATGTTTATTCCTGTTTGTTTCGTCTAGTCACATCTGACAGGATACAGCTACCTGGGTTGGACCTGAGGTCTGGTGGAGAGGTGTTATGGACGCTCCTGCCTCATTGTTATTAATTTATTTGTAATTTGGGAATATAAAATAAGTCTTTATAACGTGGGAAAAAGCTCCACAAATGTTAATTAATGTTGGCATTTTCTGGAGACACTTCCATGAGAGTCGTCATGGTGACAATAGAGAGAAACATGGGTAAGATGACATCATGGTAAATATAAGTAGTGTTCTGTGTGATGATGCTTTGATACGCATGTAGTCTCTATGAGTTTCCTCGTCCTGTTGTTTACGTGAGGCGTGTGTGAAGGGAGGAGTGAACAACAAACACCGTGTTTACCTGCCTACTAGGAGACGCTGGATAAGTTAGTTGTGTAAACTAAGGTCTTGTAAAGTGTAATGAGGGATAGTACATTGTATTGTTGTACTGTTTTGAATATATTGTTTGTTATATTATGTTATTTTCCTAAAGAAGACTTTATTTGACCCTCCTTATGTGTCAACAATTTAGCTCTGTCTGTGAATTTACGAGGGAGTATGGCCCTAGGGTGGTTGTAATTAATTAATTTTGTATAATTAAGACTAATATGTTTACCCGTTGAGAATGTTTACCCCTGCCACTCCCCCGAGTCCCATTAACTTCATTTATAGATCCCCTTCCTTCCCACACCCTCCCTCCGATATCCACACTGCATTCTTAAATCTTTGTCATATCCTTTCAACTTCATTAACTATCACTAGCCCATCATTCTCCCAGTAGATGCTTATATGTTACCCTAAGTAACTCCTCCATTAGTTAACTTTCACCTCTCTCTTACTTCTGTGAATCTCCTTTCACATCATCTTCCTCTTATTCTCTCTATAGTTACAACTAAATAATGAACTATTATATATGTTTCCCTTCTATAAACATGCACATCTAGAAGTCTACGTATCATATTTTTACCCACCAGTACACAGACCAGCAAACTGTTGTTATCGCTCCCTATATCATACCTCGCGAACTTGTTTATCATTTCTCTCTGAAAACATGTATTATCTTTTATTAAACGTCTTTCTATACAGAGGTCAGTGAAAGGCCCCATTATCATTTACCCCAGGTACCCCAAATTTACCTACTTCTCCCTCTACAACAGTTTCTCCCACTTTAGCATTTAGGTTCCATTCCACAGTTACTCTCTCATTTGGTTTCAAACTCCCTAAGCACTAGCTTAACATCTCCAAAAATTTGTCTTTCCCTTACATTCCTTTCTTCTCCATGTGAATAAACACTTTGTATAAGCAACTTTTCGCATGCAGATCTTATTTTAATCCACATAATACCTGAATTTATACTCCCTCCTTTAACGTTATTGCTACTCCTTCCTTAGGTTTAACTCTCTCAGATTCTGATGACCAAATCTCATTTATTTCTTCACACTGAAATTCTCCTTCTCTCTTCAGTTTGGTTTCACTTAGATCCAGAATATCCAACTTCTTTTCATTCATAATTTTACCAGTCATCTCGTTCTGATCATCTGCATTTCATCCACGCACATTCAACCATCCTAACTTTATAAAGTTTTTCTTCTTTATACATTTAGTAATTTATATAGGATAAGTGGTTACTAGCCCTTTGCTCCCAGCATTTAAGTCGCCTCTTATGACGAGCATGACCTATACAGTAAGGATTCTTCTCCACCTCTCCATGGAGATGATAGGAAATAAATAAGAACAGGAATTATTAAAAAAATTGAACACTCAGAAGGATATGTATCCATATACATGACTGTGTAGTGTGACCAAAGTGTCAATAGAAGTAGCAAGATGTGTTTGTTATCCTGTGTGTTAAACAATTACAGATTTTCGTTTCATACCCATATGGCAGGACGGTAGCACTTCCCTGGGTGGTTGCTGTCTACCAGCAACCTGTATGTTCTGTGTTTCAACTTATTGACAGGTTGTGTGCATAGTGTTTCAACTTATTGACAGGTTGTGTGCATAGTGTTTCAACTTATTGACGTGCATAGTGTTCAACTTTTGACAGGTTGTGTGCATAGTGTTTCAAACTTATTGACAGGTTGTGTGCATAGTGTTTCATCTTATTGACAGGTTGTGTGCATAGTGTTTCAACTTATTGACAGGTTGTGTGCATAGTGTTTCAACTTATTGACAGGTTGTGTGCATAGTGTTTCAACTTATTGACAGGTTGGTGCATAGTGTTTCAACTTATTGACAGGTTGTGCATAGTGTTTCAACTTCAAAAGGTTGTGTTGTAGTGTTCCACTTAAATCATGTTGTGTGCTTAGTGTTTCAACTTAATAATGAATTGTTGTGTTCGATAGTGATTACTTATTTAAATGTCAGTAGGTACTTTGATGTTGGTTGACTACCTATGAATGTAATGAATTGTTCTTAGCTCTTCTGATCATTATTAAACTTGATTAATTACAATTTGCATAGGTATGCATTGACCTATGTGAGGGTTTAGACTTCCTATGAATGTAATAATTAGTTTACGAATACTTTCAGCATATTATGTTGGTACAGGAAGCAGAAGCATTTTGTGTAGTGACGAGCTGCCCATGCTCAGGTAAGGCTTATAGGGCTACATGCTGGCTTGATGCAAGACAGAAACATCTCTGAGGCCTGGCTTGGGCCCATTGACATGCAGGTAAGGCTATGGTCTCCCAAGCCTGGCTTGGCTTTACTAACATGCAGGTAAGGTTATGGTCTCCCAAGCCTGGCTTGGCTTTACTAACATGCAGGTAAGGATATGGTCTCCCAAGCCTGGCTTGGCTTTACTAACATGCAGGTAAGGCTATGGTCTCCCAAGCCTGGCTTGGCTTTACTAACATGCAGGTAAGGCTATGGTCTCCCAAGCCTGGCTTGGCTTTACTAACATGCAGGTAAGGCTATGGTCTCCCAAGCCTGGCTTGGCTTTACTAACATACAGGTAAGGTTATAGTATCCCAAGCCTGGCTTGGCTTTACTAACATGCAGGTAAGGCTATGGTCTCCCAAGCCTGGCTTGGCTTTACTAACATGCAGGTAAGGCTATGGTCTCCCAAGCGTGGCTTGGCTTTATTAACATACAAGTAAGGTTATAGTATCCCAAGCCTGGCTTGGCTTTACTAACATGCAGGTAAGGCTATGGTCTCCCAAGCCTGGATTGGCTTTACTAACATGCAGGTAAGGTTATGGTCTCCCAAGCCTGGCTTGGATTTACTAACATGCAGGTAAGGTGTACTTACCCCTGACCTGCGTTGGTTTCACAATCATGTTATTGAGGTTATCTTGTAATTAATTTTGCTTCACTAAGATGCAGTTGATCATTGCAGACCTTGCTTGGCTTCACAAGCCAGCAATAGTGGGTTACCTCATATTAGTCCTGACTTAGCTTTATGCAAGTGAGGTTATCACTTGTGCTCACAAGTAACATCCATTAGATGAATATGTTTTAAGTTGTGTTAAAACAAAATCATTTTATTCAAGTGACAATATTAGTACAATTATTATTTTCCTAAGAACTCACTAAACCCATGAGGATAATATATCACCTGGTGAATGGGGAATAATCACATGTAAGCGCTAAATATGTAGGTTTATGGAGAGTGTGGACACTGGAAGATAATAGTAGTTATGTTCCTGAGAGTTTACCTTTCAGTGGATAACCGGATTTATTTTCTTCCTCCAAGGTTGTTGTTTATATTTTAAGAGTATGATCCTATGTGCTTAACATTATCAATGTTACTGTACTGTGGTAGGGAATGGTTCAGGAATTATGTGGCAAGTGCAAGACACTTTCGGTAAATTTTATGAAGCAATTCTAAACTTTAGTTCAGAGCGAAACCTGAGAAAGCTTCTTCTGATCGGCTTTAAGGGGCCAGTCCTCCAAATTCTCCCGCAGTCCGCCAAATATATCACGTTTCTAAAGCATTGGAACATCCTACTTATAATATGATTAGTAGTTGTACTGGAGTTTGTAGGTGACAGTTTGGAATTTTGAGAATGCCTTTTCTGAATGTTCACCACTTAAATTCAATTTCCAATAACTATCAATCATGCAGTTGCAAATTAAGAAAATTGCTAGGTATGCTAAAGCCTCAGGATTATATTTCCGACCAGTAGCTACATTGTTAACTTCTGAGAACCAATCTTTCGTGATTGTTATTAATATGCGTTCTTCACGTGAAAACTGATAGTGCAAAGGGGAGAATGAAACTAGTCCTGTAGCTTCTATGGTCACGTGTGTGGTTGAATCAGAGGTGACATGTCCATTGGCACTGGGCACCTTATGTCTGAAACAATGATGGCAGATTGGATTAAGGCATCTAGCAATTTTGGCGGGATTCTCGTGAGGTGTGCAAAAGCATTGGAGAGTTGATTCCTTGCCAGTTGCAGTATTGTTAATTGCTTAAGCCTCTCGTTCATGGATCCATTAATATGTGTACCGCACATGAAGACTTGAATTTGAAACAGGAGAATTAAATTAATGCTTTAGCTTCGATGGTCATGTATGTGCTTGCATCAGGTGTGACATGATTTTTTATATATATATATATATATATATATATATATATATATATATATATATATATATAAGTGTGGTAAAGTCCCTCAGCGACGCAAGATGGCCGGCGTCGCACGGAACCCCACCCCTACCCCTCCCGATGTTCATTTTTTTTCCTTCTCGCCCCGAGCGCCCCGAACCCACCCTCGACCCCACCGCACCCCCACGCCCTTTCACCCCGATTTTTTTCCAAAATTATTTTTTTAATATATTTTTTTCCAATTTTTTTCGATTTTTTTCAAATTTTAATTTTTTCAAAATTCATTTTCTCGATAATCCCCTATGGGTATGGTAAAAAAATTCTCTCGATTTCAATATTACTCCTATCATCTCTCCATCTCCTTGGATCAAGTTTGAGAGCCCCCTATGGGGCAAGCATTTTGTATAACCCTCTATGGGTATGGTAGAAATTTTCCGTTTTTCAATATTACTTCTATCATCCCTCTATCTCCTTGGATCAAGATTGAGGTCTCCCTATGGGTC
This sequence comes from Cherax destructor, assembly GCA_009830355.1. Taxonomy (NCBI): domain Eukaryota; kingdom Metazoa; phylum Arthropoda; class Malacostraca; order Decapoda; family Parastacidae; genus Cherax; species Cherax destructor. The sequence goes on along the minus strand of WNWK01028917.1, from coordinate 760 downwards.
TCCCTACAAGTTCATTCAAGGAGCCCAGGTATGATGTCACGTGATGTTCAACCGTGGCGTCACTGACCAACAAGTTAATTCATGAGAGTACAACAGGTTGAATCAAGTTGGGTCACTGTGTCCCTCTTATTACTTCCTCTTATTAAATGTAGGATAACACTAATACACACATTTTTCATCATTTATTTATTAATACATATACAATTTTCTGAAAAGTCAAGTCATTGACTAAAATAAATATACATTTTCAGGTAACAGAATTTTCCAGTCTTACATTGACATTTTTTTCAGGTAACAATAAAAAATCCCCATACGGGTAATACAAGTCATTGACTAAAATGAATATAGGGAAAACATTCATTGCGAGATCACTCTATACTGCTACGTTTAGATGGTGGAATATCAGGGTGTCCATAAGCCAAGGATTTCTTGGTATCCAAGTGATACCTTTTATCATCAAAGGCTGACAAGCTCTCTTTTAATCTTTACTGTACATATTTCACCTTTTACGTTACTTATAGACTTACAAGTGAATAATTCCTTATCTACATTTTCAAAACATTCTTATATCTTTCATGAGTTAATAATGGCATGAAATGGGATGGAATACCCTTGGCTCTGCTGACAGTATTTGATCTTCCAGCAATCTTTACAGAGTACATTTTAGCTTTCAGAGCTACTAATTCACTAATATTATAATCACATTTCAGATTTCAATAAACCTAATTCTCCTTTCCTACTATTATCATATAAGGGATGA
>WNWK01028916.1:0-24897 GCA_009830355.1 Cherax destructor | reverse complement strand
AGAGAGTGTATAGTTTTTTTAAAAAAAGGGGAAGGGGGGGAAAAAAAAATTTGGGAAAAAATTATACGGTAGGGGTATTTTGAAAGAATTAGAGGAAAAAAGAGAGGATTCAGATAAAAAAAGGGGAAGCTTTAGGGGGGGGGGGGGATTTTAGATCAAGTGTTTACATTAAGCATTTTGTGGACAGTATTTAGATAAAGGTAGGGAAGATTTCATTGCATTTATGGATTTAAAAAAGGCATATGATAGACTGGATTGGGGACCAATGGGTGTTGGTGTAGGAATAGGTAGAAAAGTTACAAATGCGAAAAAAATTTTTAGAGGATAGTGAGGCTCAGGAGGGGGAAAGAGAGGGAGATTGTTTTCCCGGTTAAGATGGGCCCTTTTAAAAGGGGGGTTTGTCACCATGGTGGTTTAATATAAGTGGACCCTGAGTTTCAAAATTTTCTTCATTCCAGAAGGCTGTTAATGTTGTTACCAACAATTTTTTTCCCCATAAGAAATAATGTAAATTAGATTAGTTTTTTTCAGCCCCCTTACACTTGCAAAAGCACTTACAATAATACACTTACATAATAGGTCGTTGGGAAAAATTTCCCGGGGGTACCACTGATTTATAGATGGGGTTGTAAAAGAAGTAAATGGGGGGGTGTTGGGGGGGTTTAAATTAGGGGGAATCAAAAAAAATTGGGAGAACACAGTTACTTTTTTTTTGATGATACGTGCTTATGGGAGATTTAAAGAAAAGTTAAAGGTTAGTGGATGAGTTTGGGGGGGGAAAAGGTAGAAAGTTAAAGTGAACATAGATAAGAGTAAGGTGATGGGGGACCCATTTAGAAAAAAAAAAATTTATATAAAACATTGGGAGAGGGAGTATGGAAGAAGTGATTGTTTTCAGATACGGGGCCCCCCCGTGTTCGGGATTTTCCCAAACTCAAAAAAATTATGTAAGTGTATTTTTTAAAGTTCTTTTGTAAGTGTATTTTTGGGGGGGGGAAAAGGACTGCTAATTTTTTAAATTCCCCTTTTGGGGAAAAAAAGTTTTTAAAGGGACTTGAACAGCACTTGGGGAAAAAAAATTTAAACACAACACTGGGGGGGACTGTATTTGGGGGTTGACTTGCAGGGGGATGGGGTTTTTTAAAAGGGTGAGGTTAACCAAAAATTTATGAAGGAAAAAAAAGGGGGGGGTGGTTTTTGGACCTGGAGACAAAAACGTTTTCCATGGAGGCAAAAAAAGGGGAAAGTACAAAGTATAGTGGACCAAAACTTTTTTTGGGGTGAAGTTTTTGGGGTTTTTAAAGGGAGCAAGGGGGGGTGGAGGCAGGGGTTTTCTAATGGCAATTTTTGGGTTTTAAAAATTATGAAGGAAATTTTTGTGTGGAAATTAGGGGGGGGTGTTTAAAAAAAGTATTAGTCAGAGGGGTGAAGAGGGGGGTTTTTTGGGGTTTTTGGGTTTTTTTAAAGGGGAGGGGAACTAAAAACTTTTTGAGGGGAAAAAAAGGGAAAGGAAGGCGGGGTAGGGGTTTTAAAAAAAGGTTGGAGGAGAGGGGGGTTTTGTGGGTGAGGGGGTTGGACTCCCCCAAAACATGGGTAAGGGGTTAGGGTAGGGGAAAAAGAAGAATGGGGTTTTGGGGGTTTTTAAACTGTTGGGGGGAGCAGGGTAAATTTTTTAAGGGGGGTTTTTGGGAAAAAAATTTTTTGGACTTGAGTCCTGGAAATGGGGGACAGGGGAACCCCCCTTTTTAAATTTCCCAAAACCCCCCTTTATGTAAGTTTGTTTTTGTGGGGCTTTTTGGTATTTTTTTAAAAAAAAGTAATTTACATTATTTTTTGGGAACAAAACCCGAACTACACTTGAAAAAGCATTCTGGAAAAAAAAAAAGAACCCCGGGGGCCATTAAAAAGCCTACACTTTAAAGGAGGGGGGTTTTGGGGTATTGGGTTTGGGGGGGGCATCTAAACTGGACGGGGCGCCTCTGCAAAGACGGGGTTAGGGGAAAGGGAGTGAGGGGGAAAAAGTGTTGAATGATAAAATTTTTTTTTTTTTTAAACCCTGCCTCAGGGAAAACCCGGGCCACGTTTTAAAAAAAAAGTTCGCTGCATTATTAAATATTGAGGGGGGAAAAAAGACTAGGGTTAGAGACAACACTTAAGACCCGGGGAGTGCCTCAGGGGGGGTTGGGGGTGTTTTGGAAAAAAAAAAAAAAGGGAAAAAAGAATGATGCGGGGTTTTTCTAGAAACGAAATGGTTAAAGATGAAAACTAGACATTAAAAAAAACGAAGATGGTGCACGATGAAAAAAAACATGTGACAAAAAAAAGAACAAAGCAACAGTACACGCGCTTTAAGGGGAAAAAAGGTAAAAAAATGAGTTATTGCTAAGATCTTATATGTCAAAAGTGATTTTTTAAAAAAACATAGTTCTAAAAAGGGAAAAGGGAACCCCTTTTAAAATTATGGATTAAGACTGCAGCCAAAAAAAAATTTCCCCTTTAAAACAGATGATGATGGGGCTAAAGGCAAGTTTCCCCAGTGTTAAAAAAAAAAATTAAAAAAGGGGGAAATTTTTTTTGGCAGGTTTTTGGGGGTTTTTGTTTAAAATGATACCCCAAATTTTTCGAATTACTTAAAGTCCCATTGCAGAAAAATGAAGCAGCTCAAGATTTCCTAATGATCTAAAAAAATTGATTGAAAAAAATCAAAGGACAAAAATTTTTTTTAATGCAGATGAAACAGGTTTATTTTGTAAGATGCCCACACTTTTTTGGGAAAAAAGAATCATCAAAGTTCAAAACCCCCTTTTAACATTTTAAAAGGGGGTTTTGGGGAATACATCTGTGATTTTAAAATTTAAAAAACCCCTTTTGGGGACAGAGTGGAAAACCCCAAAGGGCTTAAACCCCCCCAAAAAAACCCTTTTCCTGTTATTTTACCCAAGTAAAAACCCCGGGGAATGAGACAAAAGAGTTGTTTGAAGATTTTTTTAAAATTTTATTTTTTCCCCCGCAGTTGAATGTTATTGCAAAGAAAAAACAGGGGTTTTAAAATTTTTTTTAATGAAAACCCCCAGGTCACCCCCTTTTTCCCTTCTGATTTTAAAAAAAAACAGAAAAATTTCCCCACCGACAACATCATTATTGCCAAGGATAGGGGCTTGCTACATTTAAGGCCTAATTTTTAAAAGATGTCCCTTTTTTCAAGGCCATAAAAAAAACGAGAGAAAAAACCATAATTTTAAAAAGAATTTGGGGAAAAGGGTTTCAATATCCAAAATGCTTTTTAAAGCATAAATGAATCATGACTTAAAGAAACGCAGCAACATAAAAAGGTTTTTGGGGATTTTTTTTTCCGATTCTTCCAATGTTTTTTCTGGTTTTGCCCCCCAATATTGAAACTGAGAATATTTGCAGCGGGGAAAGATCATCTCAGAAGCTTTTTTGGGGAAATGTGTGTATGCATTGACTCGCATTCTGGGGCCCTTTAAAACAACACTTGTGGAAATGGGATCAGCAACTTTTTTCAAGAAGCAAAGGAAAAAAAGAAGAAGAAAATGCTGCCCCACGAAAGAATTCACATTGGATGAACTACCAATTAATTTGAAAAAAGGGAAAATTCGTACTTGATGAACACAGATTCAAACATTGAATGAGGCATTGATTAGGCAGGAATTCCCCCAAAGATATTCGGGGTATAAAGATATGTACAAAAAAAAAAAAAAACTGTAAAACCCAAATTTTCAATTTTTTGAAAATAAAATTATCTTTTCATTGTTTATTTACAACTGTGAAAAAAATCTTCATACTACTTTTTTTTTTTAGCTTTTATTTGGGAATTTTTTTTGAAGGGGGGGCAAACGTTTTGTGTGTTTTGATTTGATGGCAGACTAAATTTTTTCAATCAGCCATTTTTAAATTTTATTTTTAATGCAATACATTAAAACACAAAAAAAATAATGGGGGCCCCAGGTTTCTTGTTTTTTTTCCGGGGTGTTTTTGAAAAATACCAAACGAAATTTTTTTCCCCAAAGAAAAATGTAAATTTATTAATCCGTTTTAGACCCCAAAATACAATTTTCAAAAACACTTACAAAATACACTTAAAATTTTTTCGAGGGGAGTTTTAGGGGTGAGGTACCACTGAAAAAGATCCCCAACCGGATTTAGTAGGGGGTTTTTCACATTATGTACTATGCAAGGCATTTATCATAACCCTTTTTTGCAAAATCAGTAAAAAAAAAGATTTAAAAAAAATTGGGTTTTTTGGGTGAGACTGGCCAAATGGCAAAGACCAGCGCTAGGCGAGGGGAGGGAAGGGAGACATGTATGTTGTTATAAAAACATAAGAACACGGGGAAAGGGAGTTTATAGTTTAGGAAAAAACTTATTCTGTTGAAAACCGGAAGATAAAAAGTTTTTAAAAAGAATTTATGACAAAATAGGGGAGGGCTATCTAGCAGTTTGTGTGATAGAAAGCCAGCCAGCTTGTATGTCCTATAAGAACACAGCATAGAATGGGAAAGTTTGAGAAAGGCATAGAAAAGACCAGATAATTTGAGAAAGTTGCAAAAAAGTTTGAGAAAACTGTTTGGGGAAACTTTTTCTATTATAGATGTTTTTAACAGGAAGTCAAAGATAAAAAATATATTTTTTGAAAACCCCTTTTTAATGGACGGGTTTAAACCCCCCTTGGAGTTTTAGGGAAATACAGGGAAACCCCTTTTTTGTTGAACTCAATTGTCCAGATATCAGTTTACAACCAAAAGGGGCACAATCAGCAATTTTTCCCATAAAGAATAATGTAAATAGAATTAATCCTTTTTAGCCCCCCAAAAGATGATAAAATTTTTTAAAAATGTAAAAAAAAGGGGAACCCCCCCACGAAATTTAACCATTCCGTGGCCCACTGTTTCTCAGTTTGCTCAAAATTTAAAAAAAATTTTTTTTTAAAATTTAAAATTTTTAAAAACCCTTAATCCGTTCCCAAGCCCGGGGAACGGGCTTTTTAAAATGACGAAATATCAACCACGGCTTATTTATCTATCACAATTGATCTAATATGACATAATAAAAAATATAAAAAAATAGAAAAAATGATATATACCTAGAATGAATAAAATAGGCCATAATAGGGGAAAATGGTGGTGGTGGAAATCCATTTCTCTCCAGCTCTGACTATATCTTCCCATGCCCCTTTTAAGAAAAAAAGGGGGTAGGATCCTAACTGCACTAGTTTCATAAATAATTTTTAAAAATAAGAAATATTGAAAAAAAACATAATAGAGAATGAAAAAAATAAAGTGATTTTAAAAAAATGTATGTATTGGGGGGGGGGGGAGGGAAGAAGGTACTTAAATTTTGCTGTATTTGGCCCCCCACACCTTTTTTGTTTATCATGATTTCATGTAAAATTCCTTTGGACATCATCCTTTTTTTCTTCTCAGCACTTCCTTGAATTTACTTTTTAGGCCCCATGGTTAGAAAAGAAATTTGGCAAAAAACAAGAAATGCTTCCACGGCCGACATAAACACAAGCACACCCCCAGCTGATGTTGTGGGTTCTGTGAAAGGGATTTAAAAATTTTTCTAAATTATTATTATTATAATATTATTATTATTATAATTATTATTATTATTTTTTTAAAAACCCCCAAAATTACGAGCACCGGAAATCGTACACTATGTAAGTGTAATATTGTGGTTTTTTGTAAGTGTTTTTGGGGGGGGTCTAAAGGCCCAACCTACTTGACATTTTCCCCAAGGGGAAAAAAATTTTTGGGGAAAATGGCACTTGAGCAGCCTTCGGGAATTAATTTTGCTAAAAACCCGGGGGTTTCCACTTTTTAAAAATTTTATTATTTTTAATAATTTTTTTTTTTAAAAAAATTTTTTAAAAAATTTTTAATTATTATTAATTTAGGAAATAAGTTTGCTCATTATTATATGGATGTGAATTTTGGGTTGTAAATGTTTTTGAGGAGGGGGGGGGGAGGCATGGAGATGCCCTTTTTGGGCAGTGTGGGTGTAAAAATAGAGAATTGAGGGGGAAATTAGAGGAGGGGGTTTTTAAAAAGGGGGAAATTGGGGGGTAAAGGGGGGGTTGTTGAGGTGGTTTGCTTTTGAGAAATGGACAAAGAGAATGATTTGGGGGCGATAACCCCGGGGAGAAGGAAGGGGGGGTGGGGGTCCCCCCAAAAAAAGGGGGGAGGGGGGGGAAAAAAAATTTACCCAAAAAAAGGGGTTTTTTGGGGATCGTTTTAAATGAATGGAGACAAATTTTTTGGGACCTGATGAGCTGTTGGAGGTGAGCAGGGTAAATTTTGGGGGAAAGGGTTTTTTGGGGGGAAATTTTTATTGATTTAGGGATTGAGTCCTGGAAATGGGAAGAAAAACCCCTTTTTTAACCCAACCCCCCAAAAACCGTTAAGTGGCCCCCCAAAATATTTAAACCCCTTTCCAGAAGGCTGTAAAACCCCTTCCCGAAAATTTTCTCCTTAAGGAATAATGCCCCAAAAGGGTTTGTCCATTTCAGACCCCAAAAATACACTTAAAAAAGCACTTAAAATATTACACCACATAATTGTTGTTTTCCCAGGTGTCGAACCGGGGTCCACTGTAATGGAAACGTTTCACGGTAGCGCCTGCCCTTTTTTTTCCCCTTTAAAATTAAAAAAACATATACGTCAGGGGGTTTTTAAAAAAAAGAAATTATAAATTTTTGGGTTAAGGGGGTTTAAAGGGGGGGGCTGGGATAGTGACAGTTTGGAGGCTATTCTAAATGTAGTATCTTTTAGTGCCCTGAAAGGGCAGTGATTTTTAAAATGGGTGAAAGTGTTGAATGATGAAAGATTTTCTTTGGGGATTTTTTTTTTTTTGGGTCACCCTCCCGGGGGGGGCCCAAAATTTTTAAAAAAAAAAAAGAGTTTCTGAATGCCCCAACCAGTGCACTGTTTACCTCACTGTGGAGCATTTTTTTTGTGTTTGCTTGCTTTTTTTGTACAGTGGCCCCCCGGTTTTTGTGATTAATCCGCCCAGATAGTCCCACAAAAACCCAAAATGACAAAACCAAAAAATTTTTCCAAAGAAATAATGTAAACCCAAAATTTAACCGTTTCCCGAGGGGGGCAGTTTATTTTTTGGGGCATGACAAAATGCTTCAATATGACGCTAATATCAACACTACGGTATTGTCTATCACAATTTTTCAAAAAAGGGGGGAAAAAAAATTTTTAAATACAGTGGCCCCCCGGTGTTTTCCCCCCCAAAAAATTTTCCTTTTTTTGAATTTTTTTTTTTTTAAAAAAGGGGGATTCCCCCCAAGGCAGGGGGGGCCCCAAAAAAAAAAATTCATCATCATTCACCCATCACTGTCTTGCCAGAAGGGTGCTTTACACTACAGAAAAAAAATGCAACATTAACACCCTCCTTCAGAGTGGGCAGATTCCCATCTCCAGAACTCAAGTCCGGCCTGCCTTTCCCCGAACCCCCTTTATAAATGTTACTTGCTCACACTCCAACAGCACGTCAATTAAAAACCATCCCCCCATTCATCCTATCAAAACGCCACACATGCTTGCGGGGAAATCCAACCCCCCCGCACAAAAAACTTTTTTCCCCCCCCCAACCTTTCCTAGGCCGACCCCACCCCGCCTTCCCTCCACTACAGATTTATAACTGAAGTCACTTGTCTCTTCCATTTCCCCACCCCCAAAAACCACCAAAAAAACCCCCCCAGCTTCGGGACAATCTTTGGAATCCCGACCCCCCCCAAATTTCCAAACCCCCCCCCTTGCATTATATTCACCCCAAAAATTGACCTCAGACATGACACTCCACTGCCTCCAGCCTTCTCCTCGTTGAACATTATCACCCATGCTTCACACCCATAAAGAGCGTTGGTATAACTATCTAAACATTCCCCTCTTTACTTCCATAGACAAGGTTTTTTGTCTCCACAGACTAAAAACCCACCCCCCTTTTTCCCCCCTCATCACCCTTTTTTTTCCACCTCACCCTTTTCATAGACCCATCCGCCAATGTCCACCCCAAAATTTTGAATACTTTCCCCCCCTCCATACTTCCCCCCCCAATCGATATCCCCCCTTTTCGTCACCTATTTTTTTTGTTATCCCCATCACCTTACTCTTCCTATATTCACTTTAAATTTTTTCTTTACACCCCCTAAAATTATCCACCAACCTCTGCAGCTTCTCTTCAGAACCCCAAAAAAGACAGGTCATCAGAAAAAAAAAACCAAAACCCCCACTTTGTATTTGCTTCTTTATCTTTTAGCCCAACACCTCTTGCCAAGACCCCCGCATTCACTTCTTTTACAACCCCATCTATAAATATATTGAAAAACCCGGGGGGAATCACACATCCTTGTCTAAGGCCCACTTTTACTGGGAAAAGCCCCTTTCCCCCTCCACACACTCAACCGACCCTCACTATCCTCATAAAACTCTTCACTGCTTTAAAAAAACCCTTTCCCTTTTTCCCCATACACCTGCAACTTTCGCCATTTGCCCCCTTTCCACCCTATCAACCCTTTTCCAAATCCAAAAACCCAAAAAAACTTTTTCCCCTTTATCCAAATACTGTTCACCATATGTTTCACTGAAATTTTTCCCCACAACCCCCTACCTTCCAAAAACCCTTTTTTTCATCTGTATCCTGTTTTTTTTTACTTTTTCCCCTTTTTAATAATAACTCTACCATACACTTTACCAGGTACACTAAAAGACTTTTTCCCCAAAATTTTTTTTGCCCCCTTTTTTCCCTTTGCCTTTTTACAAAGGAACAATACCCCTTTTCTCCCAAACCCCTTTGGGGCCCTTTTCCCTCTTCCATACATTTAAAATAATAGCACCAACCCCCCAAAATTATACCCCCCCCTGCTTTTAACTTTTTTATCTTTATCCCATCAATCCCAGGGCCCCCCCCCTTTCTTTTTTCCCCACCCCTCAAAACTTCCCTACCCCCCAACTGGCCTTCCACACTCCTACAAGAGTTTTTTTTCCCCCTTTTCCCTAACCAAATCAAGCTTCCCGTTTTTTTAAAAAATTTTTAAAAAACCCCTCAAAATATTTCTCCATCTTCCCGAAATTTAATTTCTCCATTTAATAACCCCCCCATTTTTCTGTCAAACCATTTGTTCTTTAGGCTTCCTAACTTATTAATCTCTTTCCCCAAAAATTTTTTTTTTTTTTCAAAAAATTTTTTCTGATAACATCTCACCCACTCTCTCTTTTCTGCCCTTTTTTTCATTGTTCACCATTTTTAACCCTTCTTTTTTTCTCCATATCTTTTTTCCCCCCTTGCATCACTTCTACTTTTTAAAACCCTCAAAGCAACTTTTTCCCCCACTACCCTTTTTTCATCAAAATTTTCCCCCCAACGCCCTTTTTCCCCCCCTGCACCCACTCGCCTGTAACCACAAACTTTTTCTGAACACTTAACACTACATTTTTTTAAAAAAACCCCATACATTTTCGACCCCCTTGCCCCCACCTACTAGCCCATCTATCCTTTAAAAAAGTTTTTTATCTTACCCTAACTGCCTCCCTTTTTTTTTTTTAAACCTTCACCTCTCTTTTTCTTACTGATTTATTTTTCCCGTATCCCATCTACCTTTACTCCCACGTAGGGTATAACTAAAAAGTGATCTGATATACAGCCCCCCATAAACAGCACATCCTGAAGTCCCCTAACAGTCTTTTATCTACCAATACATATCCCCAAAAAAATACTGTCATTACGCCTACATCATATCTTGTATACTTATTTATCCTCTTTTTTTAAAAAAAATTTAAAATAAACCCCTTTTTTTACAAAGTTTAATCAAAAAGGGGGGCCCCCCATCATTTTTAAAACCCGGCACCCCAAACTTACCTACTACACCCCCTTTTTCATGTTTTTCCCCCCTTTTTTGCATTTAGGTCCCCACCCCAAATTTTTCCCCTTTTTTTTGGGGTTTTTAAAATTCCTAAATTCGCCCAAAATCTCCCAAAATTTTCTCTCCTCTACACCCCCCCTTCTCCAGGCATAAAACGTTTTTTTAAACCAATTTTTTGCATCCGACCCCATTTTAACCACAAACCTTGAATTTACAATTTATACCCCTTTTCCTTCCCCTAACTGATCCTTCAAATTATTGTACCCCTTTTCCAGCTCTAACCCCTCAGATACTCCTGACTTAACCCCTTTATTTCTCCCCCCTGAAACCGCCTACCCCCCCTTTTTCTTGTTTCGCTTTTTAAGGGGAAACCAACTTCTTTTCATTCATAACATCGGCAATCATTTTTTCTTTTTCATCCGCACTACATCCACGGCATTTGACAACCCAAATAAAGTTTTTTTTCTTCTCGAGTAGATTTGTACAGGAGAAGGGGACACCCATTGCCCCGGGATCTTAGTTTTCCCCTACGACACGCATGGCTTACGGAGGAAAAATTTTTTCCCCTTTCCCCCCCAAAGAGAAAATAAAAAAAAAAAAGAGTATTTTAAAAAAAAAAGAAAAAAACCCAGATGTGTGTATGTTTTATATATGCATTTTATGCCAGTGAGGGGCCAAAGTGAAAGAAGAGCTAGATATACCTGTTATCCAGCGTGTTTATGAGACAGAAAAAGACACCAGCAATCCCCCCTCAGAAAAAAAGTTTCAGGTTTTTTTTCAGTCACCCGGGGACGGACCCCCCCTTTGGGGGGTGCTGTCCCCCCAACCCCTATTTTTTTAAATGTTTTTTTTAAAAGCTTTTGTAAGTGTTTTTTTGGGGGCCCTAAAAGGGCAAATCACTTACATTATTCCTTATGGGAATAAATTGGGTAAGGCACTTGAACAGATTCTGAACAAAATAACAAAACCCGGGGGGGCCACTGTAACATAGAAACATGAAAATACTCAGAATGAATAAAAAATGTCTTTTCCGAGGGAGGAGGGTAGTTTTTTTTGTTTTTATAGAGGCCACTGACCATAAGCTGAATATAGCAGAAACCACCACCACTATTCACACTGAAACAATGTACTAATTTATAAATAAGAAATTTTTACCCCCTTTAATTTATAAATAAGAAATATTTATTTTTAAATTTTTATAAAAAAAAAAAAATTTACATTTTATGAATAAAAAAACAGGGCCCCCTCGTTATCACCAAATTAGTTCCAGAATGCTGTTCAAAAAATTTCCAAAATTTTTCCCAAAGGGATAAAAGACTGTTGAGTAGACTTCAGGATGTACATGTTTATAGGGGGGCACAGATATATCAGATCACTTTTTAGTTATAGCTACGGGGGAGTAAAAGGAGATGGGATACAAGGAAAATAGAATCAGTAAGTAAAAGAGAGGTGAAGGTTTAAAAAAAAAAAAGAGGAGGCAAGGGTAAATTAAACAACTTTGGGAGGATAGAGGGGCAGTGAGAGGTAGGCAAGGGGGGGAAATGTAGGGGTTTTTTTAAAAAATTAGTGTTAGAGCAGCAGAAGTTTGTGGTTACAGGCGAGGGGGGGGAGGGAAGAGGAGCGATTGGTGGAATGATGATGAAAGAGAGAAAAGGGGGAAAAAAAGAGATATGAGATTTTTTTCAAAGTAGAAGTGATGAAAGGAGGGAAGAGATAGGGAGAAAAAAAAAGGGTTAAAAGAGTGGTGGAAATTTAAAAAAGAGAGCAGATGAGAGAGTGGGTGAGATGTTAAAAAAAAAATTTTTTGTTGAAAATAAGAAAAATTTTTTAATGAGATTAATAAGTTGAGGAAGCCAGAGAACAAATGGATTTAAATTTTTTAAAAAAGGGGGAGGGAGTTATTAAATGGAGAGTTAGAGGTATGGGGGAAGATGGAGAGAATATTTTGAGGATTTGTTAAATGTTGATGAAGGGGGGGAAGCTGTGTTTTGGGTGTAGGGCAAGGAGGAATAAATTTTAGAGTGTGGAAGAGCCAGTTGTGGGTGTGGGGGAAGTTCGTGAGGCAGTGGGGTAGAATGGGGGGGTAAGGCGGGGGGGATTGATGGGGATAAAGATAGAAATGTTAAAAGAAGGTGGGGATAAAATTTTTGGAGGGTTGGGTATTTTTTAAAAAGGGGGAAAAGGGGGAAAAAAATTATTTTTGGGGAAAGGGGGGTTTTTCCTTTGTATAAAGGCAAAGGGGGGAAAAAAAAGAGTAAAAAAATTTTAGGGGGAAAAAATCTGTTGAGTGAAAATTTAAAAATTTTATGGTAGAGTTATTATTGAAAGAATAAGAGTAAAAAAGAAAGCAGGGGGTAGGATAAAAAGGGGGGTTTGGGGAAAAGGGGGGGGGTTTAGACCAAATTTTTAAAAGAAACATATAGGTGAACAGTATTTAAAAGGGGATTTTTTTGGGGGGTTTTTGGATTTGGAAAAGGCGTATGATAGGAGATAGGGGGAAAAAGTGGCAGATGTTGCAGGTGTATGGAATAGGAGGAAGGTTTCTGAAAGCAGGAAGATTTTTTTTGAGGATAGGAGGCTCAAAGGGTTTGGGGGTGTAGGGGGGAAAAGGGTTTTTCCCCCGTTGGGCCTTAGACAAGGATGTGGTTTACCGTGGTTTTTCAATATATTTATAGAGGGGGGTTTTAAAAAAGGGGGAAAGGGGGTCTTGGCAAGAGGTGTTGGGTTTAAAAAATAAAGAAGCAAACAAAAATGGGGGGTCACAGTTTTTTTTTGCTGATGACACGGGGTTTTTTTGGGGATTCAAGGAAGCTGCAGAGGGGTGGATGAATTTGGTAGGGTGTGGGAAAGGAAAAAAAATTTAAAGAATATAGAAAAAGTAAGGTGATGAGAATAACAAAAGAATAGGTGACCCAAAATTGGGTATCGATTGGGGGGAGAGAGTATGGAGGTGGTGGGAAAGTATTCAGATATTTTTGGGGGGGCATGTCGGGGGGGGTTAAAGGATGAGGGGGGAACAAAAATTTTTTTAGGGGAAAAGGGTGAGGGGGCACTTTTGGGGTCTGTGGAGACAAAAAAATTTCCCCCGGGAAAAAAAAGGGGGAAAGTATGGGGAGATAGTTATACCAACGCTTTTTATATGGGGGAAGCATGGGGGATGAATGGAACGGGGGAAGGCTGGGGGCAGGGAGATGTCATGTCTGAGGTCAATGTGGGGGAATATAATGAGAGAATTGAGTTTGGAAATTGGGAGGGGGGCAGGATTACCAAACGATTGTCCAGAGAGCTGAGGGGGGGGTTGTTGGGGGGGTTTTGGGGACATGTAAGAAGGGAACGAGACAGAGTGATTTTGAGAGGGGAAAATCAGTGGAGGGAAGGGGGGGGGGGGGGCCCCAGGAAAGGTTGGAGGGGGGGGGAAAGGGGAAGGGTGGGCTTGGATTTAAAAATGTGAGGTATTTGATAGAGGAATGGAGGCAGGGGGTTTTTTTAATATTTGAGGGCTGTTGGAGTGTGAGCAGAACAAGAATTTTTCAGGAACCGGCAGGCCGGATTTTGAGTTCTGGAGAGGGGAAGGGGGGCCGCATCTGAAGGAGGGGTGAATTTTGCATTTTAAACTGTGGGGGCCCCCCTTGGGGGGAAGACAGTGATGGAGGAATGATGATGAAATTTTTTTTTTTGGGGGGCCCCCCCTCCCCGGGGGAATCGCCGATGTTTAAAAAAAAAAAAATAAGGAATAATGTAAATTAGATTATCCTAGACCCCAAAATAATTAAGCACTTACAAAAATACATTACGTAATTGTTGGGTTTTTGGGGGAGCAGTAGAACCGGGGGTCCACTACGGGGGCCCCAAAGGACACCCGGAAATCGACAATTATGTGTATAATATTGAAGGGGTTTAAAAAAGTGTTTTTTTGGGGGTCTGAAATAGATAAACTCTACATTTTTCCTGGGGGAGTTCCCGGGGGCGCTTGAGCGGGTTTTTAAAAGGGGTTTTACGATACGGGGGGACCACTGTATTTATTTTTTTAAAATAAGAAAAAATTTTTACACCCCCCTTTGGGGAGGAGCTGGCAGAGGGCGGTGTTGTCAGTGCCCCATATACCTCAAAAAAAATGGAGGAGTTTAGTTTCGGGGTAAATTTTTCTATCGCATTTTTTTTAATTTTTTTTACACTGTTAATGCTACACTTTATCGCTGGCTGGTTATACCCTTTTTATCACCCTGCTGCTTTAGTATTGTAGAACCCACTGAAGGGCAATTTTCCCCTTCCTTCCTCCCCCTTTTTGGTATTTCCCCCAAATTTTTTTTTTTAATTTGGGGGTTTTCCCCCCAAATTTTCCCCCAAAAGGGGACCCAATTTGGATTTTTTTGGGCCCCAAGGTTTATTTAGCAGTCACACACAATAAACAAGTGCCAAAACAATGGATTATTACGAAATGTTTGATATGACCCGAGGAAAAAGCCCCCCGAGAAACAACAGACACTGCCTGAAATGTGAGAAAACCACAAAAACGGACAATATATTTTGAGGGGAAAGTCGGGATAACTAAAATTGGCGAAACAAAAATTGACAAAAGGGGGGGGTCCACTGCGTAAATGAAAATTTATCTGCCTTTTACCTGTCGGGAGGAGAGCAAATACATACGGGAAGGGGAGGTGGAGGAGAGGGGGGGGGAGAGGGTTACTTGTTTGATGTATTTTAAAGGGGCAAGATGAGGCATATAAAATGTTGTACAGTATAATTACTCTGTTAGGGGGAAAAAAAGTATTTTCTCCCTTTTAAATTTTTCAAAAATTATATTAACCACAAAGAGAAAAATAACAAAAAAGTTTTAATAAAGAAGAAATTTAATTTAAAAAGAGACATTATATGGAGGGGGGAAAGAAAACCCGGGGGGATATTTACCACGCTCGAAAAAGGGGATTATGTATCTTTTTGTCCCTCGGGGCCCTTTTTCCAAAAGAAAATATATGCATGGGGTAACTATATTAGAAAATAGAGCTTTTTTTAAAAAATTTTTTTTTGTTTTTTTTTCCCCCAAGAATCAGCTATGCACTAAATCTTGGAAGTTGCCCTATTTTTTGTTTTTTTAAAATTTTTAAAAAAGAACAGGTTAAAAATTTCCACAGCAAATATAAAATGATAAATATTTTACCCCCTTTTTTGCTTTCTATCTTTTTTATCCCCCTTTTTTGGACTCTTTGTTTTTTTTTCCCCAAAAAAAAAAAATGCACCAAAACTGCAAAATAAAAAAAAAAGTTCACAAGATGCACAAAAAAACTCAAGAGATGTTTACAGAGCGCCTGCTATACTGACTGAGCCCCACGCTGTGGACGCTTGGTGATGGGGGGGCCCCAGCGCGTCAAAAACCCAAAACACATAAAAAACCGGGGCATTTTTCTAAAAATTTTTTTTTTGGGAAAAATGATTTGTTCAAGAAAGGGGTAAAAAAAAACCGGGGTTTCCCCTATACGCCCTTGCTTATGATAGTTCATCCCAGCCCAGCCCCCCTCAAAAGAGCTGGGGGAAAGTGGAAAAATTTGGGGTTTAGATATGAAAGAATGGGTTTTCCCCAAAGACTATGTACAAAAAAAACCCCCCCCCACGGGGGTGCATGATGGGGAAAAACAAAATTCTGACTATGTTTTTGGGGTTTTAAAAAAAGGGGGTGAGGTGTTTTCTAGAATGGTTTTTATGGTTTTTGGGTTTTTTTTTTATCATTTGAAAAATTTTAAAACTTACTACGGGGAAAAAGAATTTTTGGTTGGTTTCAGGACTAGAGTTAGCATGAAATTGGCCCCAAAATAGGGAAATATTTGATTTTTTTTTTTTTTTCCGGGGGGATGGGAAACCCCCCTTTTACACTCCTCCAGCCCCCTTTTTTTGGTCTTAATGGGTCTGATTGGGACACCTAATACATTTTTTTATTTTTGATAAATGATGAATTCAGAATGGAAGGCAATTTTAAAATAGAAAGACCTGGAGATGTAATTAATGAACAGAGGAAATGTTTTAGTGCCAGGAAAAGCTTTCAGTGTTTATTTTGGACTCTATGTATTTTTAAATTAGTATTTTTTTTTAATTTTGTGTAAAATTGATCAAATTACCAATTTCCCCGCATTTTATAGGGTAGATGTAATAATTGAATGGGCAGTTTCTTGTGCTCAATTGATGAATGGAAGGGCATATTTTTCAAATTAGATAAAAATTTTGGGGGTTTAAAAAGGGGAAAAAGGGACCAAATTTTTGCATAATTCCATTATTTTTTCCTTTTTAAATTTTGTACCTTTGATATCATTATCTTAAAAAAAAGGGTTTTACCATTTCAAAAAAAAAATAATTTTTTTTTTTAAAAAAATGGACACGGGGGGCAATTTTAAATTTTTTTGGGGGGCTGGGCAGGGGAAAAGGTTAATTTTTCCCTTTAAAAAGGGGGTTTTTAAAAAATCATGTGTGAAGTGAAGAATATAGGGAAAAAAAAGTTTCATTCTAAACATATCCATATTTTCCGGGGTTTTTTTTTTCCTTTTTTACTATGGAAAAAATAACAACATTCTGATAGTGCTTTTTTTTATATGGAAGTTTTTGAGAGGGTTGATGCAGGCCCCCAAAGGGGTAAGGTGTGATTGGGGTCGTTGATATGGATAAAAAATTTGGGGAAAAAGTTGATGTTTGGGGTTTTGAGTGGTCATATTTGTAATGCATCTCTGATATTTTTAAACCCCGCGGGTTTTTTAAAAGCTGGCCAGAAAGCTTTTTTCAAAGATGACGGGGCTTGAACACTATCCAAAGCATTCATTGACCCTTTTTTTCCCCAGTTTTATGATAAGTTTTTGTGACTTTTTTAGCACTGGGGGAGGTTAATTTTCTTTTTTTTCCCCCCCCCGCACATTCAGCGTTTTCCTTTTTAGAATCCAGTAAGCTCCTTTTTTCCCCCTTTTTTGAGCAGGTGCCAGTTTTTGCTATTTAATGCAAAATTTTAAACCAGATAGAATGATGAAAAAAAAACAAAAGCTTTTTAAAAAAGGGGGACAAGATGTTTTAGAATGCCAATGTGACATTTGGGAGGGGGAAAAGTCATTAAACTTTTTAGTTCAAATTTACATTAATTAATGAGCTTTACACCATTTTTTTTCATTTTGTTTTCCCTTTAAACTTTTGGAATGTAAAACAAAATTTTCATTCACTACAAAATTTTTTGTTATTTTTTTTAGCTTTTAAAAAATAAAAAAAAAAGGGGGCCCCTGTTGTAAGAGAGTTTCTATGAAGATTCAGGTATTTTTAATTTTTGGGGAAAAATTTCACTTTTTTCAATGAATGAATGTGTGCCCTTTCACTGAAAGAAAAAAGTAGAGAAAGGGGGAGGATTGCCCGCAGGTTAAAAATTGAAAAAATGAAAAGAAAGAGAGAGGAAGGCGAAGGAGAAAAAAGTTTTAAATTTGGAAAAGGGAATGGAGACAGCGGAGCAGATCACCGGGTACTGTTGGGGAAGTGAAGTCATTGAAGCTGATAGAAATTTCCTGGATAATCTTGAAAATAACCTCATTCACTTTATGTTGTAAACATAGGATTCTACATCATGCCCAATACTGTATCAAACTTGAAACCCTTTTTTGGCATTGTGGGGGTTTGGCAGATTGTTTCAGGTGAGTTTAACTCCGGTTGTACCTTTTATTTTTTTTTAAATATGCATTAACTCTATAGATGATATCTCTAACAACACACACCTCTTTAATATTAGATACAATCTTAGCATCATAAAATTAATAGCATTTTGAAATGTGAAAGCTGTTGATTGATATAGAGAATACCACTTTCCTTTTTTTCTTTGAATAAACTTTTTTAATTTTTTTGTTTAATAGGACACAGATCACTTTGCAACTTCTTTAAATTTTGTGTTTTATGTGACCCCTTTTAAATTCAAGAGAAGCTTTTTTATCTTCAAGTCTGGGGAATGGAACTTGAATTTATGCTCTATGTTATAATGTTCTTTATACAGTGGACCCTCGGAATTACCCTGAAATCGTGGGAATTATGTAAGTATAATTTTGTAAGTTCTTGTGGAAGTGTAGTTTTGGGGGGCTGAAATAGACAACCTACATGACATTATTTCTTAAGGACGTAAATTGCCTTTGGTAATGGCACTTGAGCAGGCTTCTGCAATGAATTTTTGTTAACCGAGGGTCCACTGTATTTAATTAAGAAGTGGGGGAGCACATCCCTGCCATCTGGCCCCATAGCTCATGCACCATGCTTACCCACCAGTATTTCTGCTAATTATTTTCACACTACTTAACTTACTGCTTTTTTGTTTGTTTGTTTACCCTTTCTGAAGAGTTGAGTTACCCATAATAATAATTAATCCTGCCTTTGATAAATCTAGAGACTGTCCATCTATACTTTCTTTGCTAGTCTTTCATCTTTAATTTTCTTTCTTTTGTTTTTCAACACACTGGGCAACTTCTTTAATTGATAGGTATTAATCTTGCTATGTTTAGCCATTTTTTTATAAACCATTTCTTAATTCAAATATTTTTCCTTAGCTTTTACTTTTTGTTTTTTTTTTTTTACTTAGTCTACTTCCATTTAAAAACCCATTTTGCCTGGGCTTTTTCAAATGTTCAGGAAAAACATCTTTGCTATATTCTCAGTAACTTTAAATTATGTCCATGTTTTTCCATCATTCTAAACATACTCCTTACTTTTTTTTTTATATTTCTTTCTTAATGTTTCCACTACTTGATTTGTCGAGAATGAGTGCTTAAATTATTTTGTACTAGCATCTTAGGCCAAATTATGATGATTTTCCTTTTCATTCCTTTGCAGTCCATCACTTTCTTCTTTTACTTTAACACTCACTAAGCCAGTCTCGTTGTTTATTCCTCCTTAAATGTCTTTTTTTCTGCAAAGCCCAGAGGCACTTTTAATTTTTTTGTTAGGGTGGCATAAGTCAGTATGGGGTAAGGGACAGAAGAATGACATCAGTTTGTATGATGATTATATTTTTAATGTAAGAGAGTAGGTAAGACCAGGTAGGTAAGAGGTATGGGTGTTTGTGGGAAACAATCAGGCTGTAGTATTAGGGTTGGAAACAGCAGATATTACCAGGATACCTCAGGGATATGTTTAAAAGAC
Source organism: Cherax destructor (assembly GCA_009830355.1). Classification (NCBI taxonomy): domain Eukaryota; kingdom Metazoa; phylum Arthropoda; class Malacostraca; order Decapoda; family Parastacidae; genus Cherax; species Cherax destructor. The sequence goes on along the minus strand of WNWK01028916.1, from coordinate 5,864 downwards.
AATATTCAAAATAAAGTTGCTAGTAAAGGCAAAGCAATTGATCAACAAAGAGAGATAGTAGAGGGCAACAAGTGACTAGCTCCCTTAAGGTTTACTATACAAATAGTAGGAGTCTAAGAAATAAGATAGATGATCTAAGATTACTTGCAAGTGCAGGTAATATAGATATTATTGCAATAACAGAGACCTGTTCAACCTGAAAGATAGAGAAATGCCTTCCGAGTGCAACATACAGGATATAAACTATTCCACACTGATAGGGTCAACAGGAGGTGGTGGAGTGGCGATGTATGTCAGAGAATAATTCAAATTGCTGTGTTAGACAAGATATAAGATTAGAAACATCGAACACAGAATCTGTTTGGCTACAGTTTCTCGATGATCGTGAAAATTAATTTTGGTGTGATTTACAGGCCCCAAGCCTGGATAGGAGTGCAGTAAGCTGCTATGGACGAAATTCATAAGGCGTCTATGAAAATGTTGTGTAAATGGGAGATTTTAACTTTTAGACAAATTGATTGGAACAGTGTGACAGGTAATCTTGAGTCTAGTGACTTTCTTGATACGATTCAGGATTGTTGTTTAAAACAGTTTGTGACAGAACCAACTAGAGGTAGCAACTTGCTTTGATTTGGTTCTTGCCAACAAAGAATCACTAATTAATAATCTTGAGGTTAATGAAGAGCTTGGGGAAAGCGATCACAAATCACTTAGTTTCAATATACGTATCATGGAATTACCCATGTAACTGCAATCAAGTCTCTGTTCCAGACTTTCTGCCGACTTCATGGGGCTGAGAAATTACCTAGGTGGGCTAAATTGGGATGACCTGACTATGGGTCAGATAGGTGGTTTTGGTGCGTAATTTAGCTGCCCAGACAACTTTGTTCCGAGTAGGGAAATTAGATCTAACAAAATGATCCTAAATGGATGAAGAATAGATTAAAACATCTCATTGGTCAAAAAGAGAGGCATATATAGGCATATCAAAAGAGGGGATGGACAGATAAGAAATCAATATTTTCAATTAAAGAGAGAAATAAAAAGGAATAAGAAAAGCAAAAAGGATTATGAGGCTAAGGCTCTAAGGGATTCAAGACTAACCCAAAGGGTTCTTTCAGGTATACAGAAGTAAGATTAGGGACAAGATAGGCCCACTTAAGAGTAACTCAGGACAGATCACAGACAGTGATAAGGATATGTGTGAAATTTTCAATACTTACTTCCTCTCAGTTTTTACTCAGGAAGATACTAGCGAAATTCCAGAAATAATAAATTATGTAGAACAGGAAGATAATAGACTATGCTCGATAGGGGTTACTAGTGACATGGTCCTCAGACAAATAGAGAAATTAAAACCTAACAAATCCCCAGGCCCTGATGAACTGTTTGCAAGAGTTTTAAAGGAATGTAAAGGGGAACTTAGCAAACCTTTGGCAAATCTTTTCAATATATCACTACAAACTGGTATAGTGCCAGACAAGTGGAAAAGGGCAAATATAATACCTATTTACAAGGCAGGTGACAGGTCCTTAGCTTCAAACTATAGACCAATAAGCCTTACCTCCATAGTTGGTAAATTTATGGAATCAATAATTGCCGAGGCAATTCGTAGCCATCTTGAAAGGCATAAATTGATTAATGAATCTCAACACTGTTTTACTAAGGGGCATTCCTGTCTTATGAATTTACTAACTTTTTTCACTAAGGTGTTTGAGGAGGTAGATCATGGTAATGAATATGATATTGTGTATATGGACTTCAGTAAGGCTTTCAATAGAGTTCCACATCAGAGGCTATTGAGGAAACTTAAGGGACGCGGAATAGGAGGAGAAATTTTTTCCTGGGTAGAGGCATGGTTGACAAATAGGTTGCAGAGAGTTTGCATAAATGGGGAGAAATCAGAATGGGGCACGTCTCAGGCGGTGTCCAACAGGGGTCATTTTTGGGCCCCCTGTTGTTTACAATTTACATAAACGACATAGATGAGGGAATAAATAGCAACATAAGCAAATTTGCTGATGACACCAAAATAGGCCGTCCAATTCATTCTAATGAGGACATTAGAGCACTCCAGGATGATTTGAATAGTCTGATGCAGTGGTCGGAGAAGTGGCAGATGCAGTTTAATGTAGACAAATGCAAAGTTCTAAATGTTTGGCAGGACAATAACCATGCCACATATAAACTGAATAATGTAGATCTTAATACTTGTAATTGCGAGAAGGATTTAGGAGTTCTGGTTAGCAGTAATCTGAAACCAAGACAACAGTGCATAAGTGTTCGCAATAAAGCTAACAGAATCCTTGGCTTGATATCAAGAAGTATAAATAATAGAAGTCCTCAGGTTGTTCTTCAACTCTATATATCTTTGGTTGGGCCTCATTTAGATTATGCTGCACAGTTCTGGTCACCATATTATAGAATGGATATAAATGCACTGGAAAACATACAGAGGAGGATGACAAAGTTGATCCCATGTATCAGAAATCTTCCCTATGAGGATAGACTGAGGCCTTGAATCTGCACTCCTAGAAAGGCGTAGAATAAGGGGGATATGATTGAGGTGCATAAATGGAAAACAGGAATAAATAAAGGGGACATAAATAGTGTGCTGAAAATATCCCGCCAAGACAGGACTCGCAGCAATGGTTTCAAGTTGGAAAAGTTCAGATTCAGGAGGGATATAGGAAAGCACTGGTTTGGTAATAGAGTTGTGGATGAGTGGAACAAACTCCTGGACCATAGGGCTGGGACGTTGTAGTTTTAAAAATAGGTTAGATAAATACATGAGTGGGTGTGAGTTGGACCTGACTAGCTTGTGCTTCTAGGTCAGATGCTGTACTAATTCCTTAAGTGGAAGTGACCTGACTACCTGGAGTTTACCTGGAAACTCCAGGTGGTCGGGTCTAAGCCGGGGAGTGATGGACCTGCCTCGCATGGGTCAGTAGGCTTGCTGCAGTGTTCCTTTTTTCTTATGTTCTTATGATGCATGATGATGCCAGCTAAAGAAGATGAATTGGCATTTGTGGTAGGAATTAATTTTTTAGTGAAGAGACAGATGGGTAAAGAGAATAATTACAGTTGTGATTATAGTTAGTGGTCTCGTAGTATACAGTATACATTATACACTTAAGAATTTAGAGGGTGGTGGTGTTTGTGTTATAATCAGTTTATGATGCAACGTTGAAATAGGTCATTTGAAACAATGGTAAAAGCATGGTAAGTTTTATTCAGTTTAAGAGGGTTCACCATCTGTCATTACTTAAATAGTTGGAAACCACCTGCTCATTTATGGTGGAAGATGGGTTGTACAGTCAGACTTCAAAAAAGTGGTAAAGCTTGATCTAGCTGCTGTGGAGGTTGCAGGGAGACCCCTTCTGCCTGAAAAGGTGGTAGTCTGCATTTTTCAGTGTTGATAGGGTGAGTTTTAACCTGTGTGCTAGTAACTTGTTCCCCAAAGTCTAAATGATGATGCCTGGGGTTTTCCTTTGTAGTTTCCTAGTGTTTTGTTTGAGCACAGATACTTGAATACAAATTCTAAAGCAAGAATACTGTAAGCATTTGTTATTAATTGAATTAATGTTTGGTGGTAGAGATAATTACAGTGCTAAGAATCAACAATGAATAATCACAAATGTATAATACAATTTAGTTAATTAAAATTGCTCTAGTTTGTCTTGCATCCCACTTTTTATCATTTGTCTCTTTGTGCTCTCTCTGCTTCCCTTTTATCCTTTGTAGTTTCAGCATTATTTTTCCCTCACTGAAAATCTATGAATAGTTTCAACTAAAGGTGTCAGAAATTAATATTCTGGCTATGAACTAATATTCTGTACAGTACTTAAAGATTTTAATGATTTGCAGAAAAAAAAGGAAGATATGTTTCAAGAAAAAATAGAAAAAGCATTATCCTTTTCTGTTATCTTTTGATAAAAAACATCACTTTTATTTCTTTGAGTACAATACTTCAGTTCCTTAACTGCGATACCACAAGTGTGACAATCATTATCCCAGAATGAAAAGTTTCAAAAGCAAAATCTATTTTCCTAGTTTACTAATTCAATTACATTCATAAACTAATCATTCTTTGGGTCCACACATATCTGTGTGAAGAAATTTTTGGCAGGTTGAGACTAGATAATGCTTCTGAACAAACTGAAATGTTCAGTTTTCAACTTCGATTTTTGGTTTAATTATTTCAACACGGTAGATGTCATAAAAACAAACAAGACCCAACTTCTTAGTGTACACTTTATCTATCTGATTTGGCATTTCAAAACAGTTAGAAGACATAAAAAAACGAAATCTGGCATGTTATGCTCAGTAACATAAAAACAATGACATGATATTTTTATGTTCACCTAATTAATTATTTAAACCATTAAAGTTATTATTTTACCTGAATTAGATATAGACTTTTTCATTGCTGTGTTATTTTTTGGAGCTGATGCCTTATTATCAACACATTCATCATTGTCTAGAGCGTTTGGGTTCAAGACAAAATGAATAATTTTAAAGTCATTGAGTGTTTGATTCACATACATAATAATGTTGTGCCTAATCCATGCTTTTTATATAATTTGACAAACAAATTAAAATATCTCTTTAGCATATTTTGCTAGTTTAGCAATTTAAGACTCACCAGTGTTGCATGAAACTCCAAAATCAGGATTAGTACCAGCTGTCAAACTACAGTACAATCTGACAGTTGCTATGAAGCCTGGCAATCCTGCAGTACTTCTTGGCCTCAGGTACAAAATTATCCTAATACCAATCTCTGGCAGTTTATTGAGCAATCCAGATACACTTGTTATACCATTTATGAACTGGGCACATGTGCATAGACAAACACTTTTCAAAGACAGCTAGCACTTTTGTGTACCATGAGCTTTAGTGCAAATATCATTCCTTCACCTAAAAGGCTGATTTCTCATCATTACAATCATAAGAATGTTGTGAAGCATCTAAACTGTAGTCCAGTTTTATCTGCGATGTAGATCGTCAGTCAATTTACATGACCAAACAAATAATTATTTTCACATTTAGGTGGTGTAGAATTACACTCCCATAAAGACAGTTCTGCCTAATTACTGAAACACACATGCAGAAATAGGTAGGATGCTTTGCTCTTGTTTCAGTTGCCTTGTGGTAATCAACAGGTCATGCAGGGGTTGTGTGGCAGCTGCTTCACATGGAGTTTGAATCAGAAATAAAACAAAACTAGTGACATCTCACCTCAGATTTCTGACTAAACTGAGACAGATCTGGTGATCTGGTTGATCAGGGTTTTCAATTACGTGACCCCAGGATAAATGAGATGCACCTGTACCTCCATTTTCTTTATAGCATGAGCCATGCTTGCTAGGCCCCATTATACCCTTCACAGCATATCCTTCATCCATTCTTTATTAATATTCTTTTTTTTTTTTTTTTTTTTTTTTTATATCCTTTCGCCAGTTCCTTTTCCTATCTCCCCCTCCTCTCCTTCCCTTTCCTGCTGCCTCCCTTATTATATCCCATTCCCCCTCTCCCATTCCATCTTCCTTTCTTTCTCCCTTCTGCCCACTTTCCTTTTAAATGTAGTTTTCATTAGATTTTAAAACAAGTCTTTCTTAAGTATGGTTATTGACATACTTCTTTTAGATATGTGTAGGAGCCGGTACAGTATTAAATTTTACTTTACTGAAAAATGGGGCAAAAACTAAATACTGTAAAGGTGTCAGTAGAACTGCTAAGTTCTTAACTAAAAAAATTTTAATTTTAAAATTGGGTAAGCTTTGGAGAAAAAAAGTTCATTTGTGTTTTTATAATTGTAAAAGCTTGGCTTTTTTAATTGTTTATGTCGAATGCAACATCTGTGA
>WNWK01028915.1:0-24898 GCA_009830355.1 Cherax destructor | reverse complement strand
GAAAAAAAAGCTGAAGGGGTGGGCGGGGTTTCAGTGGGGAAAATAAATGGGTTTGTCAGGAGTATCTGAAAGTTAGAGCTAAGGGGGGGTTAGCAATAATTTTGAAGGATCAGTTAGGGAAAGGGAAAAAAGGGGGAATATGAATGTGAAATTCAAGGATTATGTGGATTAAAATAAGGGTCGGATGCGAAAAGTGGGTCAAAATAAGCGTGTATGCACCTGGAGAAGAGAGGAGGTGGGGGGGAGAGAGAGTTTTTGGGGGAGATTTAAAGCGAATGTAAAAGGAACAAAACCAAATGAAAGTTGGGGTAGGGGACCTAAATGCTAAAGGGGGGGAAAAAAATGCAGAGAGGGTGTAGTAGGTAAGTTTGGGGTGCCAGGTGTAAATGATAATGGGAGCCCTTTGATTGAACTTTGTATAAAAAGGGGTTTAGTTAAAAGGTAATACTTTTTTTAAAGGGGAAAAAGAGGATAAATAAGTATACAAGATATGATGTAGGCGTAATGAAGTAGTTTGTTGGACTATGTATTGGTAAAAAAAACTGTTGAGTAGACTTCAGGATGTACATGTTTATAGAGGGGCCACAGATATATCAGATCACTTTTAGTTATAGCTAGAGTGGGAGTAAAAGGTAGATGGGATACAAGGAAAATAGAATCAGTAAGTAAGAGAGGTGAAGGTTTATAAACTAAAAGAGGAGGCAGTTAGGGTAAGATATAAACAACTATTGGAGGATAGATGGGCTAGTGAGAGTGTAGGCAATGGGGTTGAAAATGTATGGGGTAGATTTAAAAATGTAGTGTTAGAGTGTTCAGCAGAAGTTTGTGGTTACAGGTGAGTGGGTGCGGAGGGAAGAGGAGCGATTGGTGGAATGATGATGTAAAGAGAGTAGTAAGGAGAAAAAGTTAGCATATGAGAGGTTTTTACAAAGTAGAAGTGATGCAAGGAGGGAAGAGTATATGGAGAGAAAAAGAGAGGTTAAAAGAGTGGTGAAGCAATGTAAAAGAGAGCAGATGAGAGAGTGGGTGAGATGTTATCAGCAAATTTTGTTGAAAATAAGAAAAAGTTTTGGAATGAGATTAATAAGTTGAGGAAGCCTAGAGAACAAATGGATTTGACAGTTAAAAATAGGAGAGGAGAGTTATTAAATGGAGAGTTAGAGGTATCGGGAAGATGGAGAGAATATTTTGAGGAGTTGTTAAATGTTGATGAAGACAGGGAAGCTGTGATTTCGTGTGTAGGGCAAGGAGGAATAACATCTTGTAGGAGTGTGGAAGAGCCAGTTGTGAGTGTAGGGAAGTTCGTGAGGCAGTGGGTAGAATGAAAGGGGTAAGGCAGATGGGATTGATGGGATAAAGATAGAAATGTTAAAAGCAGGTGGGGATATAGTTTTGGAGTGGTTGGTGCTATTATTTAATAAATGTATGGAAGAGGGTAAGGTACCTAGGGATTGGCAGAGAGCGTGTATTGTTCCTTTGTATAAAGGCAAAGGGGACAAAAGAGAGTGCAAAAATTATAGGGGAATAAGTCTGTTGAGTGTACCTGGTAAAGTGTATGGTAGAGTTATTATTGAAAGAATTAAGAGTAAGACAGAAAGTAGGATAGCAGATGAACAAGGGGCTTTAGGAAAGGTAGGGGTGTGTAGACCAAGTGTTTACAGTGAAACATATAGGTGAACAGTATTTGGATAAGGGTAAAGATGTTTTTGTGGCATTTATGGATTTGGAAAAGGCGTATGATAGGGTAGATAGGGGGCAATGTGGCAGATGTTGCAGGTGTATGGAATAGGAGGAAGGTTACTGAAAGCAGTGAAGAGTTTTATGAGGATTGTGAGGCTCAGGTTAGAGTGTGTAGGAGGGAAGGGGACTATTTCCCAGTAAAAGTGGGCCTTAGACAAGGATGTGTGATGTCACCGTGGTTGTTCAATATATTTATAGATGGGGTTGTAAGAGAAGTGAATGCGAGGGTCTTGGCAAGAGGTGTTGGGCTAAAAGATAAGAAGCAAATACAAAGTGGGAGTTGTCACAGTTGCTTTTTGCTGATGACACTGTGCTTTGGGAGATTCTGAAGAGAAGTTGCAGAGGTTGGTGGATGAATTTGGTAGGGTGTGTAAAAGAAGAAAATTGAAAGTGAATATAGGAAAGAGTAAGGTGATGAGGATAACAAAAGAATAGGTGACGAAAGATTGGATATCAGATTGGAGGAGAGAGTATGGAGGAGGTGAATGTATTCAGATATTTGGGAGTGGACATGTCGGCGGATGGGTCTATGAAGGATGAGGTGAATCATAGAATTGATGAGGGAAAAGGGTGAGTGGAGCACTTCGGAGTCTGTGGAGACAAAGAACCTTGTCCATGGAAGTAAAGAGGGGAATGTATGAGAGTATAGTTATACCAACGCTCTTATATGGGTGTGAAGCATGGGTGATGAATGTTGCAACGAGGAGAAGGCTGGAGGCAGTGGAAATGTCATGTCTGAGGTCAATGTGTGGTGTGAATATAATGCAGAGAATTCGGAGTTTGGAAATTAGGAGGATGTGCGGGATTACCAAAACGATTGTCCAGAGAGCTGAGGAGGGGTTGTTGAGGTGATTTGGACATGTAGAGAGAATGGAACGAGACAGAGTGACTTCGAAGTGTATAAATCTGTAGTGGAGGGAAGGCGGGGTAGGGGTCAGCCTAGGAAAGGTTGGAGGAGGGGTAAAGGAAGTTTTGTGTGCGAGGGCTTGGACTTCCAGCAAGCATGTGTGAGCGTATTTGATAGGAGTGAATGGAGGCATATGGTTTTAATACTTGACGTGCTGTTGGAGTGTGAGCAAAGTAACATTTATGAAGGGATTAAGGAAACCGGCAGGCCGGACTTGAGTTCTGGAGATGGGAAGTACAGTGCCGGCACTCTGAAGGAGGAGTGTTAATGTTGCAGTTTTATAACTGTAGTGTAAAGCACCCCTCTGGCAAGACAGTGATGGAGTGAATGATGATGAAAGTTTTTCTTTTTCGGGCCACCCTGCCTTGGTGGGAATTGGCCGATGTGTTAATAAAAAAAATATATATATATATATATATATATATATATATATATATATATATATATATATATATATATATTTATATATATATATATATATATATATATATATATATATATATATATATATATATATAATATATGATCACAGTAAACAGGTGATATCAAAATATGCAAAACAACCACTATGAAAAATAGAAGAATTCAACGCTTTCGTGACTACTCACATTATCAAGGAACTATAAAAAAACGTAGAAGAAGGCTTATAAAGAGGCAGAATACACTCACAGTCACATCACACTATTTATATATATATAATATATATATATATATATATATATAATATTATATATATATATATATATATATATATATATATATATATATATATATATATATTTTTTTTTTTTTTTGTTCAACAAGTCGGCCGTCTCCCACCGAGGCAGGGTGACCCAAAAGAAAGAAAATCCCCAAAAGAAAATACTTTCATCAACATTCAACACTTTCACCACACTCATACATAATCACTGTCTTTGCAGAGGAGCTCAGATACGACAGCTGAGAAATAGTCCCTCCCAGCTGTCACTATCTCAGACCCCTCCTTTAAAGTGCAGGCATTGTACTTCCCATTTCCAGGACTCAAGTCCAACTAAATCAATTAACTGGTTTCCCTGAATCCCTTCACAAAATGTTACCCTGCTCACACTCCAACAGATCGTCATGTCCCAAAACCATTCGTCTCCATTCACTCCTATCTAACACGCTCACACATGCTTGCTGGAAGTCCAAGCCCCTCGCCCACAAAACCTCCTTTACCCCTTCCTCCAACCTTTTCTAGGACGACCCCTACCCGCCTTCCTTCCCCTACAGATTTATACGCTCTCAAGTCATTCTACTTTGATCCATTCTCTCTAAATGACCAAACCACCTCAACAACCCCTCTTCAGCCCTCTGACAAATACTTTTAGTAACTCCACACTTCTCCTAATTTCCACATTCCGAATTTTCTGCATAATATTTACACCACACATTGCCCTTAGACAGGACATCTCCACTGCCTCCAGCCTCCTCCTCGCTGCAGCATTTGCAACCCATGCTTCACACCCATATAAGAGTGTTGGTACCACTATACTTTCGTACATTCCCTTCTTTGCCTCCATGGATAACGTTTTTGTCTCCACAGATACCTCAATGCACCACTCACCTTTTTCCTTCATCAATTCTATGGTTAACCTCATCCTTCATAAACCCATCCGCTGACACTCAACTCCCAAATATCTGAAAACATTTACTTCTTCCATAATCCCTCTCTCCAATGTGATATCCAATTTTTCTTTATTTAAATCGTTTGATACCCTCATCACCTTACTCTTATCTATGTTCACTTTTAACTTTCTACCTTTACACACTCTCCCAAACTCGTCCACTAACCTTTGCAACTTTTCTTTAGAATCTCCCATAAGCACAGTATCATCAGCAAAAAGTAACTGTGTCAACTCCCATTTGCATTTAATTCTCCATAATTTAATCCCACCCTCTCCCCAACACCCTAGCATTTACTTCTTTTACAACCCCATCTATAAATATATTAAACAACCATGGTGACATTACACATCCCTGTCTAAGACCTACTTTTACCGGGAGTAATCTCCCTCTCTCTACACACCCTAACCTGAGCCTCACTATCCTCATAAAAACTCTTTACAGCCTTCAGTAACTTACTACCTATTCCATACACTTGCAACATTTGCCACATTGCTCCCCTATCCACTCTATCATATGCCTTTTCTAAATCCATAAATGCAATAAAAACTTCTCTACCTTTATCTAAATACTGTTCACATATATGCTTCACTGTAAACACTTGATCTACACATCCCCTACCCACTCTAAGCCTCTGCTCATCTGCAATCCTACTCTCTGTCTTACCTCTAATTCTTTCAATAATAACCCTGCCATACACTTTACCTGGTATACTCAGTAAACTTATTCCCTATAATTTTACACTCTCTTTTATCCCCTTCCTTTATATAAAGGAACTATCATGCTCTCTGCCAATCCCTAGGTACCTTCCCCTCTTTCATACATTTATTAAACAAAAATACCAACCACTCCAGCACTATATCCCCCTGCTTTTAACATTTCTGTCATGATTCCGTCAATTCCAGCTGCTTTACCCCTTTCATTCTACGTAATGCCTCACGCACCTCCCCCACACTCACATCCTGCTCTTCTTCACTCCTAAACGATGTTGTACCTCCCTGGCCAGTACATGAAATTACCGCCTCCCTTTTTCATCGACATTTAAAAGTTCCTCAAAATATTCCGCCATCTACCCAATACCTCCAGCTCCCCATCTACTAACTCCCCTACTCTGTTTTTAACTGACAAATCCATTCGTTCCCTAGGCTTTCTTACCTTGTTTATCTCACTCCAAAATTTTTCTTGTTTTCAGCAAAATTTCTTGACAGAGCCTCTCCCATTCTTTCATCCGCTCTTCTTTTGCACTCTCTCACCACTCTCTTCACCTTTCTTTTACTCTCCATATACTCTGCTCTTCTATTAACACTTCTGTTTTGTAAAAACCTCTCATAAGCTACCTTTTTCTCTTTTATCACACCCTTTACTTCTTCATTCCACCACTCACTCCTCTTTCCTCCTGCCCACCCTCCTATACCACAAACTTCTGCCCCACATTCTAATACTGCATTTTTAAAACTATCCCAACTCTCTTCAACCCCCACTACTCCTACTTGCACTAGCCCACCTTTCTGCCAATAGTTGCTTATATCTCACCCTAACTTCCTCCTCCTTAGTTTATACACTTTTACCTCTCTCTTGCTTGCTGTTGCCATTTTCTTTTTGTCCCATCTACCTTTTACTCTAACTGTAGCTACAACCAAATAATGATCTGATATATCCGTTGCCCCTCTATAAACATGTACATCCTGAAGCCTACTCATCAACCTTTATCCACCAATACATAATCCAACAAACTACTTTCCTTACGTGCTATATCATACCTTGTATATTTATTTATCCTCTTTTTCATAAAATATGTATTACTTATTACCAAACCTCTTTCTACACATAGCTCAATTAATGGTTCCCCATTTACATTTCCCCCTGGCACCCCAAATTTACCTACTACTCCATCCACAACATTTTTACCCACTTTAGCATTAAGATCCCCAACCACAATTACTCTCTCACTTGGTTCAAAACTCCCCACACACTCAACATTTCCCAAAATATCTCTCTCTCTCCACTACACTTCTCTTCTCCAGGTGCATAAACACTTACTATAACCCACTTTTCACATCCAACCTTTATTTTACTCCACATAATCCTTGAATTTATACATTTATATTCCTTCTTTACCTGCCATAACTGATTATTCAACATTATTGCCCTCCTCCTTTAGCTCTAACTCTATTTAAAACCCCCTGATCTAATCCCATTTATTTCTCCCCACTGAAACTCTCCTACCCCCTTCAGCTTTGTCTCACTTAAAGCCAGGACATCCAGCTTCTTTCATTCATAACATCTACAATCATCTCTTTCTTATCATTCGCACAACATCCACGGACATTCAAACATCCCACTTTGACGGTTTTCTTCTTCTTCTTTTTAGTAAGCTATACAGGAAAAGGGGTTACTAGCCATTGTTCCGGCATTTTAGTTGACTTTTACAACACGCATGGCTTACGGAGGAAAGATTCTTATTCCACTTCCCCATGGATATGAAAGGGAAAAGCAATAAGAACAAGAACTATTAAGATAAAATCAAAGAAAACTCAGATGAGTGTGTATACATAAACGTGTACATGTTTACGTAGTGTGACCTAAGTGTAAGTAGAAGTAGCAAGACGTACCTGAAATCTTGCATGTTTATGAGACAGAAAAAAGACACCAGCAATCCTACCATCATGTAAAACAGTTTCAGGTTTCTGTTTCACAGTCACCTGGCAGGATGGTAGTACCTCCCTGGGTGGTTGCTGTCTACCAACCTACTACCTCCATTACTCTATACGTAGTATAATAATTAATAATTATAATAATTAATAATTATAATAATTAATAATTATAATAATTAACAAGTGTCAAGTTACTGTAGCACTTACTGTAAAGAGGGCGTCACTAGAAGCGGCAGCACTCCGGTGGATGTGACGCACACCTCTCCCCTGTGATTTAAATAAAAAATTACCATGTCTCATGCAACTCATGATTTGCATACATTTGTTGAGGGATGCAGGTGAACTTATTGCTATCAATGAAAAATAAAGAATACCACCAGGATATTATTATTATTATAATCAAAAGAAGAGCTAAACCACAAGGGTCATACAGCACAGCAGGGCAGGGCAGGATGCAGGAATATTGGGTAGCAAGAGGGAGAGGGATGATTATTAGGTTATGGAGTGCAGCAGGGCAATGGATAGTGCAGGGATAGAGGGTAGCAAGAGAGTGAGGTAGAAAGGACTGAGGGGAGTGCTTGAGGCATCATCTTCAGAGTTTGTGTAGTAAATCAGTTGCTGTCAAAAAGTCAATGAGAGTCTGAATTAAAGGAGGGTCCATCAGCAAGAAGGGAAGGTAAAGAAAGGGCAGCAGAGCGAAGACGACGTTCGAGGTAAATTCTGCGTGATCGTTGATAGAGTGGGCAGTCCAACAGAATGTGACTAACAGATACTGGAACCTGACAATTATCACAGAGAGGGACAGGGAGCCTCTCCATGAGATACCCATGAGTAAGACGAGTGTGGCCAATGCGAAGACGGGAGAGAGTATAGTCTCACAACCTCGACACTGATGACAAGAAGAGGGCCATTATTATTATAATCAAAAGAAGCGCTAAACCACAAGGGTCATACAGCAAGAAGAGGGCCAGAAACCTATAATATGTACGTACTCGGTTTAATAGAATGAAGTTTGTTATGCAGCAGATCAGACCAACATTGTTGCCAACGGGTGCGAAGGTGGGTAGCAATTACAGCAAAATAGTCTGTGAATGGAACACCTCTATATGAAACTGGGAGGTCATGTACTGCTGACCGCACAGCAGTGTCTGCCTGTTCATTGCCCTGTACGTCAACATGACCTGGACCCAACAAAAAACAGTATCTTTGTGCTTGCTAGAGATACAGCATAACCAAAGTTGGATACGGAGAACTAGGGAGTGAGGTGTATCCAATTTTTATATAGCCTGTAAAGCACTAAGGGAGTCTGAAACGGCCACAAATGGTGACACAAGCATAGATGCAATACGGATAAGTGCTACAAGAATGGCATATAATTCAGCCATAAAAATGCTAGCCGAGGATAATAAATACCCTCGCATGACACTGTTCGGAAACACTGCTGCGAATCTGACATCGTCAGAAGACTTAGAACCATCGGTGTACACTGCGATGGCATGAGAATGAGAGCAGAAGTGGTCTAGAAAGAGAGAGCGAGAAGCCGCCGTAGGCAGTTGGGCTTTTGCGCATATCAGTGGGAAAGGACAGACACTAACAGCCAGAACCTCCCAAGGGGGTAGGGAAAAGTGAGATGCTACATGAACATAGAAAGGTGGTAGCTGAAGAGAAGACAAGAGCAAATGTAGGCGAAGAGAAAAGGGACGAAGTAAACAGGGGCGACGAACAAATAAAGAACGTCTACTAACATCAGTGACTATCCTATAAATGGAAGGATTGCGAAGGTCATGAGAGTGAACACAATAGCGAAGGCAATGAGCATCACGGTGATAGGACAAGGATGGAATGTTCGCTTCTGCATAGATGGGGAGTAGGTGTTGTACGAGATCGTGTAGACACAAACTTGTGAGTGAAAAGAGGAAGAGGTGAGAACAGAATGAGGTGCAAAGGTAGTGACCTCTGAGTCAAGGACAGCAAAAGAATTAGAGACAGGGATGACCGTGGAAGAGGTGACACAGAGGCTGCTGCAGAAGTTAGGACCCCAGAGGAGGGTGAGACGTTTAGCAACCTGAGAATACAAAATACGGGAAGTTTCCTTGAAGGCGTAGATGAGAGACTGCCATAGTATATGGGAGGCCTTCTGCCTCTTTGAGACAACGGATTTCACACTCATTTAAGTAAACTTGGCAACGGCAAGAGTAAGATGGGCGAGCCTTACGACATTAAGGCAAGAGGGAGGTAGACTACAAGACATATTGGAATGGTCGTCTGCCCCCACAGACAGGGCATTCAGCCATGGACCTGCAATATTTTGCTGGATTACCAAACCGCCAGCACTGTCTACACTGTTGCGGTGTAGGGATCACCTTCGAACTTGTAAACGGTGTCCTGCAATATATTGCAAGGATATCGCCTTTGCCTGCGGGTAGGGAGGACGCAAGTGTTTGAGTATTGGGAGGTCTTGGAGCTCAAGCTGTTCCAGAATGTCATCACCACATGTCTGGAAATTCTGTTGGACAATGATATGGGGTAGAATGACAGTACTACTACAAGAATTGAGAGAATGATGTTTACAATAGTGACAGGAATAGCATCTATGGTGGTAAGGAGAGAAAGATCACTAGCTTGGCTAGCATTCTGGACTGTGATGATGTGTGCGCCACTCTTGAGAGCATGAAAAGATATATCTTTACCAACATGGCATAAGAGAGCTTTGCCAATACTATGATCGGAAAGATAGGCAGTAGAAGTCAGTCTTAGAGTAAAAAACTTAGGCCATTGCGTATTGTGTAACATAGCGTGTAAGGGGAGTGCGTGACGTGCTAGTCTTTTCTGAGCTGAATGAGAATGAAGCGACGAAGTATCATCACGTAAGGGTCTTGGGCGTTTAGATGTGGGACCGGAGTTGGTCCGACGTGGGATGTCGGACCATAGAGGGAGAAGCCGAAAGCATAGTCAAAGAAGAGAAGAGGTCAGACGTATCGAAGGAGTCAGTTGAAACCCCGGTACCTGAAGCAGGTGACGAAACGGCACCAGCAAGAGGTACAGGGGTATTAGAAATGGCCAAAGAGTGGTCCAATAACGAGGTAGGGTCAGAACTGGGTGCGGTATCAGGAAGGGGCCTGGGAGTAGGAGGTTCATGGATTGGGAACTCCATGGGTAGGTTACTTCCTTCTTTTTGTTTTTTAGAAAAAAAAGAAAAAGAAAATAGAAAGAAAAAAGAATAAGAGAGGAATGTGGAGGATTAGCTCCTAGGAGGCTAGGAGGAAGGAAAGGGTTGTAAATCTCCCTCCGTGCCCAAGAGGACCTCAGCACCGCAAGTAGTGCAGATGTGGCATGGAACCCGTGCCATACCCTACCCTTCATGCCAGTAAAAGAGCAATCCGGGATAGCAACCTCACATCCTCAAAGCCACCTCGGTGGACAAAAGAGAGGGCGGCTGGACACCCGCCACAAAGCATACCTCTTTTTTCCACCACCCCCAGAATCCGAAAGGCAGCCTCCAGAGATACACCCGTCACCCGAAAGATATCCAAAGCCACTCCCCGGGGGACCAGAGAGGGATCGGGACATCCCCAGGCGATCCAGATTCTATGGCAAACTATACCACCGCCAAGAACCTCAACGGAATGGGATGGACCACGGTATACTTCCCCCTACCTAGGAACCATTATGCCTTAGGGGAGAATCCCAAAGGCTGAAAACAGGAAGAGGATAGGGAAGGGATGGGGAGGGAAGGGAAAGGGGAGGATGGGGTAGGGGAGGGGGGAGTGGGGGTAATTAGGTTCGGTCTGAGGAAGGAGACCAAAAGGTCTAATTCCTCAGACCAAGAGCCTCTTCACCAAACTCCCCTTGAAGAGGAAATACCAGGATAATGTGTCTTGACAGGCAAGCAAAATGCTACCAAGCAGGGCATGCAAGAGCCTATGTCTGGCTCTTACACAATGTCATGTACAGTACTACTACTAATCCTCAAGAGAGGTTCCTTGATGTTAGTGAGGGACTCATGATCCATCCAATTGGATCCGCCCTTCCCTTCCTTGGATCGAACCTGAATGCTTCCCATTCCCCATTGTAGAGGTGTGAGCAAAGCTCAGATCTCTAGTAAGTAAGATTTGTTATGTTATACCATGAATTAAGTTAAGATCCTAAACTTCACCTCACGAAACAGACAAAGCAAATACGATAGTAATTATGGACAAGGTAGATTATAGTGGAAAAATTACCATATTATTAGACGGGGGAACTAACGTGCCTCTTAACCCAGCCAATTATATGAAGACTTTCTAGGTCTGTGCTGCTGCCCTGGCTTCCCCCATTAACTATAAATTCAGACCAGATAACTTATGATTCGTCTGCCTCTCTAATTCCGGTGAGAGGGAAGAAAGGGATCTTAATCCAAGGAATTAAATGTCTCCTCCCTCGAATCCACCCTAATTACCTCCCCACCAGGATACACTAATTAACACCTAATGCCACTTGACACACACCGAGGCGAGGGTCTTGGCCAGGGAGGACAACATTATCACAAAATCCTTAAAATGTTTCCCCAACAGCTGATCTGCTGCCACTGTCTATCAGGCGACACACTACCATCTATCTATCCAGGGACTACCATGCTAATTTGTTTTGCATGTGTGGCCCTTTCTATGTGTAATAATGTTGGCTCTTTATTAGTTTAGTTTAGTTTTCGTTTATAGGCGTTTATGAGGAAAGTTAATGATAAAGATGTTGTACTTGACTGATGTATTTAGCTAATTACCGGAGTTCATTTACTCAAAATATCATTAACAATAACTATAAAATACCAAATGTAATACATTATTGATTATAATGATAATGATAAATATTATTTTCCTCAAGATGAATAGTATTTAATAAAAAAGTGAGCCTAAATGAACAAAATTAACAAAAATAAGCAATATTTTTAGAATAATAATGCATGTCTAATGTTATTATGATGACTGAATAATAATAATGCTAAATAAAGAAAACTCTTATTTATTTATAACTATTAGTGACGTAAATATGGTAATAAAATATAAATTATCAGCAACTACGGATAAGATGCTAAGATTTCTTCGGGGCTTATAATAAATAAAGCTGTAATAATCTAGCCTATATTAGGTAATAGACGAGTTGAAATAATAAATAAATTAGGTGTAAATCTCCTTAATTTCTGCTAACTATGGCAAGTCAGTCTAATTGCCAGTGAACACTTTGCTTGTGACTGAGGCTGACTTGGACCACCTGACTTTGGAAGTCACGAGTTATTAGTCAATATTTTCTCCATTAAGACCACTAAGTCACGTAAAAGACGTTAAACTTATTGAAAAAAAAGGAGGAGGCGATATTTTGGAAGGAGAAAAAAGATCAAATTCACTCACTGCACTTGATGAAATGGCAGAGGTATGGTATTTTGGGCTGCAGGTTTTTTTTTTTTTAATTATACTGTGTTAGCAGTAAGGGATTTAAATTTTACTTATGGTGGCATATTTGATTAATACTGTAATGAAGTTGTGTTTGACCTTCATTTGATGCTATGAGATAATTTGTACATATGGATTTAGATTATTTAATTGCCTGGATATCCTAGGTTAAGTCATCAAAAATGTATTTTTTTTTTTTTGTATATTTGATACAACTTTTGCATCAAGATTGTGCCTTTATGCTGGGGAATGACTTGATCTGAGGAACTGGAGCTTTCCTTCCTCAGATTAAGCTTAATAACTGTAAACTTCCCATATCCTGGGTTCTGTATGACCCTTACTAGTGTAGCACTTCCCTCTTAATGTAACAAAAATATATCTATATGCTGTTTGTAAGTATTAAAGTTAAAATGTAAATATATCATATGTTTTAATTTCCTCTATATACCCTGTGACTCTTCTAAATAAAGCAAGGATCCCAGTGCTCGAAATGCACAGCATGCTAGTGGCTTTCTTTATGCTTAATAATATTTTATATAATAATAATCATAATAATAATAATATATTTGCTACAAGTACCTGTATCAGGTATACAGACCATAGCTGACATGTGACATACTACTATTTAGAAAACCGCTTGTTATGCAGAGCATTTCGGGGAAATTAGGTCAATTTCGTCCCAGGATGCGACCCACACTAGTCCACTAACACCCAGGTACCCATTATTACTGATGGGTGAACATGGACAATTGGTGTAAGGAAGCACGCCCAGTGTTTCAACCCTCGCCGGGAATCAAACCCGAACCCTCAGCGTGTGAAGCAAGAATTTTGCCACCAAGCCACAGGCCTGTATACTACACAAATAAATAAAGTTGTTTATTGTAATGAAATAAGATCACGTTGGCTTTGTTATCTAGGTTATTTGCACTACTAGTATATGATAATTGTATATATGTGTACCTGTGCCTAAATAAACTACACCCCTCAAGGAGGTTCCTTGCTGTTGGCGAGGGCTCTTGATCTAAGGAATAAGACATAAAATGCCGGTAAATATCTATAATGTGAAATTTTTACATGTTTGTAGCATATAGTGTGTGTAGAACAAGTTTACCTGTATACTTTGCATTATTTAAACTTTAATTACATGTGAAATTCTATAATTTATTTAATCTTTTCAGGAGATGAAGAAATATCTACTTGATTTGATGAACAGGCAAGTTATTAATTTTATTTTTTTTTTGTAACAAAATACTGTACTGCAATAAAATACTGAGTAATACTGTAATAAATTTTAGATGGCATTTTTACTTGTTAGACCTGTGAATCTATACTGCCTATCATATTTTTACCATTATCCATCTTTAATTTCTGTATCACATTGATCATCTTCCACTAAGTCAGGATGACCCAAAGAGGAAACTTCTTCACCATCATTCATTCAATAGCTGTCCAGAAGTACACACACACACTCCATGACTTTGCATACTATACACATCAGTGACCTGTGTCACTGACGTGTATAGTATGCAAAGTCGTGGAAAGATTATCAAGAGGAGAGTGATGGAGCACGTAGAACAAAACAAGCTTATTAACGACACAGCACAGATTCAGGAAGGCAAATTCTGGAGTTTTATGACAAGGTAAAGGAAGTAAGACATATGAGAGAGAGGGGTGAGTAGACTGTAAGCAGGCCTTCAACTCAGTTCCTCACAAGAGATTAGTGCAACAGCTAGAGGATCAGGCATATATAACAGGAAGGGCACTGCAATGGATCAAAAAGAATACCTGACAGAGAGGCAAGAAGTCATGGTATGTGATGATTTATCACAGTGGTGCCTGCGACGAGCGGGGTTCCACAGGGAGTCAGTCTAGGACCAGTGCTATTTCTGGTATATGTGAATGACATGATGAGGATAGACTCAGAAAGTGTCCCTGTTTGCAGATGATGTGAAGTTAATGAGAGAATTAAATCAGATGAGGACCAGGCAGGACTACAAAGAGACCTGCACAGGCTCTTAGCCTGGCCCAGCAACTGACCCCCTCGAAAACCCCCCGCCAAATGCAAAGTTATGAAGATCGGGGGGCGAGGAAGACCACGGACAGAGTATAGGGTGGTGGAAAAGACTGCAAACCCCACTCAAGGAAAAGGATCTTGGGGTGAGAAATCATTTAAGCAATCCCCTGAAGTGCACAAAACCAGATAACTGTTTGAAATATTGGCCCCTAAAAACCTGGGGAATAGCTTCCGAAAATTTCAGAAAGGAATTGTTCAAGACTCTGTAAAACCCAAAAAACGCCAGGCCCATGCGGGAGATGCAGCACCATTTTGGGAAACCCCCACCCCGGGTCAAGATGCCCAAAAAAATTAGAGAAAAAGTTAAAAGGCAATATAGCTAGTTCAAGAGCAAAGGGGAAATATCCAAAAAAAGGTTTAAAGGGGAAAAGGGCCTGATGACACGGGAGGACAGGTGGGTTGGGGGGAGACATGAAAACAATACAAAATACTGCGAGGAATTGACAAGGTGGACAGACAGGATGTTCCAGAGATGGGACACAGAAACAAGGGGTCATAATTGAAGTTGAAGACTCAGATGAGCCAAAGAGATGTTAAAGCATATTACTTAGCCAGCAGAGCGTCAGGAAGTAGAATACTTTATTTTACACTCCAACAACATGTCAAGTCCTAAAACAATTTGGTTCCATTCGTTTCTCAAATCTAACATGCTCACACATGTCTGCTGGAAGTCCAAGCCCTCCTCAAACAAAACCTTTCTGTCTCTCCCTCCAACCTTTCTAGGCCAACCCCTACCCTGCCCTCTCCCTCCACCACAGATTTATACACTGTCATTCCATATTGCTCCATCCTCTCTATATGTCCAAACCATCTCAACAACCCTCCCTCAGCCTCTCTGGATAATAGTTTTGGTAATCCCACACTCCTCCCAATTCCAAACTACGGAGTTTCTGCATTATATCTACACCCACACATTGCCCCCAGACACGAGCATTCCACTGCCTCCAGCCTTCTCCTTGTTGCAACATTCACAACCCATGTCTCACACTCCATACAAGAGTGTTGGTATAACAATACTTCCTTACACATTCCCTTTTGCTTTCTCATGAATAAAGTCTTCTGTCTCCACAAGCTCCCTCAGTGCACCAGTTGCCTTTTTTCCCCTCATATTTCTATGATTCACCTCATCCTTCATATACCCATCTGCTGACACATCCACTCCCAAATATCTGAACACATTCATCTCCATACTCTTTTCCTTCCAATCTGATATCCAATCTTTTGTTATCTAATTTTTTTGTTATCCTCATTTCTACCTTACTCTTTCCTATATTCACTTTTAATTTTTTTATATACCCTACCAAACTCATCCACCAACCTCTGCAACTTCCTCTTCAGAATCCCCTAAAGCACACAGTGTCATCAGCAAAGAGCAACTGTGACAACTCCTACTTTGTGTTAGATTTTATCTTAACCCCACACCTCTTCCAACACCCGAGCATTCACTTCTCTTACAACTCCATCTATAAATATATTGGGAAAACAACCACGGTGACATCACATCCCTGTCTAAGGTCTACTTTTACTGGGAAACAATGTCCCTCCTGCCTATACTCTAACGGGGCCTCTACTATCCTCTTAAAAACTTTTCACCGCTTTCAATAACTCACTCTCCTATTCCATACATTTGCAACATCTGCCACATTGCCCTAATATCCATAATTCTTCATATGCCTTTCTTTCCAAATTCATAAATGTCACAAACACCTCTTCACTTATCTAAATATTGTTCACTCATGTTTCACTGGAAACACTTGGTCTACACAATCACCCTTCCTAAAACCTCCTTGTTCATCCGCTATCCTGCTCTCCGTCTGCTCCTAATTCTTTCAATAATAACTCTTCCATACACTTTAAAACAGGTATACTCACCAGACTTATTTCCTATATTTTACACCCTTGTCCTTTGCTTTATACAAAGGAATTATGCATGCTCTCTGCCAATCCCTAGGAACCTTACCTTTTCCATACATTTATTAAATAAAAACACTAACCACTTTTTAAAACTATATCCCCACCTGCCTTTTAACATTTTTATCTTTATCCCATCAATCCCAGCCGCTTTACCCTCTTTCATTCTACTCACTGCTCAAATCCTTCCCCACACTCACAACTGGTTCTTCACTCCTATAAGATGTTATTCCTCCTTGCCCTATACATGAAATCACAGCTTCTATCTTCATCAATATTTAACAGTTCCTCAAAATATTCTCCATCTTCCCCGATAACTAACTCTCCACTTAATAATTCCCCTCCTCTCCTATTTTTAACTGGACAAATCCATTTCTTCCTAGGCTTCAACTTATTAATCTCTCTCCAAAACTTTTTCTTATTTTCAATAAAATTTGTTGATAACATCTACCCACTCTCTCATTTGCCTTTTTTACACTGTTTTTACTCACTCTCTTAACTCCTCTTTCTCTCCATATACTCCTCCTCTTGCACAATTTCTACTTTGTAAAAACTCATATGCTAACTTTTCTCTCTTACTACTCTACATCATCATCCCACCAATCGCTCCTTTTTTCCCTCCCCACATCCACTTTCTTATAAACACAAACTTCTGCTGAACACTCCAGCACTATATTCTTAAACTTACCACCACCTCTTCTACTCCCACTGATTATATTTCACCAGCCCATCTGTCCTCCAACACTTTCTCTTACTTGCTGTTTCCATTCCTTCCTTGTATCCCATCTACCTTTTATCCTCACTGTAGCTACAACTAAAAGTCAGCTGATATATCTGTGGCCCTCTATAAATATGTACAGTAGGGCCCCAATGGCACGGCAGGTTAGGTTCCAGGCTAGTGCCTTAAAGCAGAGATCGCCGGAAAGCAGAACGCCATTTTTTTCCACTTCTAAATGCATAAATGCCAGACAACAAGCTTATATTAACTTATATTAAGTTGTAATAGCACTAGGTGCATTAAAAACACAATAAAAAGTAAGATAATAATTACAGAGTACACTTATTACTTACCTTAAAGTATTAACATTGGCTTAAAAATAGTCTGTGAACCAATTTATGAAAAGATCAGTAGTCATCCAAGCTTTTGAATTGATTTATAATAAACAGGAGGCTACCTTTTGCATAGTTCTTTGGGGCCTAGGATTTTTGAGTGATAAATTATCATAGGTTTTAACTTAACCCCAGCAGCACTGGGCCCCTTGAAGAGTTTAGGAAGACTCAGATGAGTAAAAAGGGATGTTAGGAACTTTTCAGCCATAGAGTAGTCAGGAAGTGTAATAGTCGGGCAAGGGGAAGTGGAGGCAGGAACCATACATAGCTTTAAGACGAGAGGTATGATAAAGATCATGGAGCAGGAGGAGAGAGGACCTAATAGCGGTTCGGGAAGAGGGGGGGCCAGGACCCAAGTCCGACCCCTGCAACTACAATTGGGTGAGTACACTTTTGGGTTATCCTGGGTTTTTACACATATGCTGCCATATGTAACTGTATTTGATGGCTATCTCAGCGATCAACATATACCTTGTTAGTAAGTTCATTCAGGACGATACACAAATACAGTTACATAGATTACCATACATACCAAATTGTAGACAACCCGGGGATAACCAAAAAGTCAGTTCACTGGAGTTTAATTATTTCTAACTTGGCACTTAAAGTAAGAGGCTTATTACTCCTTTTTTTATCACAATTGCTTAGACGCCATAGTCAATGAGAGCCAACTAGTAAACGAAAGAGTAAACGAGAGAGAGAACGAGATACGGAGTTCAGACAAGGTAAAAACAAGCTGAACAGGTAGTGGGCGATCACTCGGTCAGGCGAAATGAATGCGATTAAATTTTCCACTTTAGTTCATTCACATACGTTTGAAGAGTTTGGAGACTTTACCCCAAAATAATTTTTTATTATAATAATAATTACCTCACAATACAAATACCCCTTACATTGTGTCAAAATTATTAAAAAAAAACAAACAGAAACACTCCCATTCTCATGCAACACCCACTATTTTTAGAGTTAAATGGGTTTTCCCATTAATATCATAATAAAAAAAGTGCTAAAACCCACAAGGGTCTGAATAACTATACAATATAGAGTGAAGGCATATGAAAGGAATATTTTTCTTTGTTATCCCCCAATGTTTGACTAGAGAAAACGAATTCTTCCGACTTCTACAAAGTCCGGTAAACAAAATCATATTTGTCAATTTTTATTCTTTTGGGTGTATTTTCATGTTTATATGCTATGTAACGCGTTTTTTTAAATATTTTGAAAAATATCATAGATGAAAATTTAAAGAAAATGTCTATATTAACGTAAATAAGACATTTAATGTGCCTGAGGATTATTATTAATATTATGAAATTTTCCCTCTCTCCGCCTTAACACCATAGCATATAAAACAGCATGTTTATATGCTATGTAATATGTTTCTTATATAATTTTGAAGAAAAAATCATAGATGAATTAATGAAATGTCTATATTAACGTAAATAAGACATTTAATGTGCCTAAGAGTTTTTTTTTTATTAATATTACGTAATGTTTTCCTCCGCCTGCAATCACCATAGATTTTAAAAGGGCATGTTTATATGCTTTGTAACGTGTTTCTTTTATAATTTTTAAGAAAATATCATAGATGGATTAATGAAAAAAGTCTATATTAACATAAAATAAAAACATTTAATGTGCGTAAGAGTGATTATTATTAGTATTACGTAATGTTTCCTCCGCCCCGGAACTAGCCTACATAGCATATAAACAATGTTTATATGCTATGTAACATGTTTCTCATATAATTTTGAAGAATATATCATGATTGATTAATGAAAAAAAGTCTATATTGACGTAAATTGACATTTAATGTGCCCAAGAGTGATGATTCATAATAGAGAGATGTGCTCACGGAAAATGTAAACAAACCCCGGGGGGCGCGCGCCGTATCTGAAAGACGCCGCTGATAAAAGTTTTTTGGGCATAATTTGAACTTGCCGGATGAACGGAACGCCAAAGACGAAACGCCGAAAAGCGGCCCTACTGTACATCCTGAAGGATACCCAACAGTCTTTTTTCTACCAATATGTAGTCCAACAAACTACTGTCATTTCCGCCCTACATCATATTTTTTTTTTTTTATATGATATTATTACATGTTATAAAATACAATAAGAAGGCCACTAGTATGCCCAGGCATTTTCAGGCAGACTAATACTAGTTCTAACTTTTTTATTGACACAGGGTATGGATCATACTGGTATTAACCCTTCAGGGTCCAAGGCCATTTTTGGAAGGTGTTAAAAATGTCCAAGAATTTAAAACAAAAAATCTTATTTTTCTTATGAAATGTAGAGAATCTTTTTCGAAGGTAATAAAAAAAAAGAACGAAATTTGATTGAAAATTTACAAAAAATTTTGCTCTCGCAAATTTTGATGTGTCAGGATATTTATGTGTCAGTGATTTTGCCAACTTTGACTCCATTTAGGGCCCAAAAACATTATTCCAGTCGACCCAAAATTTTTTGCTATCACTAGTATTACTCTATTCTATCGATTGAGCACAAGAAATCGCCCAGTCAACCCGTTTCAACTACAAAAAAAAGTGATTGAAATTTGGAATTTGGCCAATTAAACTCAAAGTTCAAAATATTCCAATTTCAAAATAGGGTGCAGAATAAAAATGCAGGATTCCTGGCACTAAACTAACATTTCCTCTGTTCATTATTTCTACATTTTCAGCCCTTTACAAATTAATTTCATTTTTATTTTTTATTTACATAATAAATTTTTATTCAAACCAAAAATGGAAGATTTACTGTTATGCAATATTGTAAAAATTGTACAAACAATATCACCATTTGTAAACGTATAATAGACCTACCAGCTGGCGCGTGACAGGACGTGAGGTCATTTATTTACTCTTGAACATAGGCAAAATTTAACATTTCCGCTATTTTGAGCTCAGTTTCGTCATTTGCAGAACTAAAACCAATCAAAATCATCTCTATATCTGTAATATATCTTTCATTCTATCAAATGAGACCTAGAAATCGCAAATACAACTATAAAAGTATACAAAAATACTGCAAAGTGCTGTTTTAATAAAAATTGCGGTTTCAGTTTTTTTCTCTCATTATGCACTGTATGCTGCAGGATTTGTTTTATGTGGTCACACTTACCACATGGATGTATTCTCTCATATCCAGGCCCAAATTTGCCGCTCAAAGCTTATCTGAGGAGCTGAGTTCATGACGTAGAACTACGGCACGGACCCTGAAAGGGTTAAAGAATAAGTATAGTTTTACATACACAAACAATTATACATATTATGGTTATTAGAAAATAAATACAAACATTTAAATACACATTTAAATAAACATAAAATAACATTTTTACTTACCTTTACTGAAGATTGTTGATGGTATCTAGAAGATACAGAGGAGGAGTGAGGAGGGCTTAGTGTTTGGAAGGGAAATCCTCACTCCCTGCCTTCCTACTACACCCCCTGCATACCTGCTACACCCATACATCCCTGCTACCTCTTTGCATGCCTGCTACACTCCCTACATCCTTGTTACACTCCCTGCATGCCTGCTACACTCCTTGCATGCCTGCTACACTCCTTGCATGCCTGCTACACTCCTTGCATGCCTGCTACACTCTTGCATGCCTGCTACACTCCTTGCATGCTGCTACACCCCTGCATGCCTCTACACTCCTGCATGCCTGCTACACTCCTGCATGCCTGCTACACTCCCTGCATGCCTGCTACATTCCCTGCATCCCCTACACTCCCTGCATGCTTGCTACAATCCCTGCATGCTTGCTACACTCCCTTCACGCCTGCTACAAGGAGTGCCACTGGGAAGCTTCTTGGACCCATGGTGACTTATATTTCACAGTGACAATCAATAAACACAAGGAGTGTCCTGGGGCCACTCTATTCCTCATTTACATAAATGACCTACCGAATGCATCACAACTACTCAAACCCATTTTGTTTGCAGATGACACAACATATGTCTTCTCTCACCCAAATCCAGTCGTACTAGCCAACACAGTTAATGCCGAATTACAGAAAATATCAACATGGATGATGACAAATAAGCTTACTCTCAATACGGACAAGACCTATACATTCAGTTTGGAAACAAAGCTACAAATGTTCCACTTAACATAACGCTAAATGGTTCACCCATCACAAGGCTCACAGAGGGAAAATTCCTAGGAATCCACCTTGACAGTAGTCTTAAATTCCAAACACACATACAACAAATTTCCAAGAAAATCTCAAGGACAGTAGGTATAAATTTTCTAAGATACGCTATTATGTGCCTCAACCAGCTCTCATTGCACAATCATTCTCTTATCTACCCTTATCTCACCTATGGAATCTGTGCATGGCTCAACAACATTAAATCACCTTAGACCACTCATAACCCAGCAAAAGGCTGCAGTCAGGATGATAACAAATTCCCACTCTAGACAGCATACTCCACCTATATTCAGAACCTTAAAACTACTCACCATAAAAATATTCATACCTATTCATGTGCCTTCTACATACATAAAACTCTACATGCTAATATCAACCCCCGCGGCCCAGAATTCTCCTCAACAACTTTAATAGGTCCACGAACATGACACAAGACACAGATCACTATTTGACATACCCGAGTCCATACTAACCAATGTAAAAATTCTATGCAATAAAGGGCCCCAAAATCTGGGAAATTTATTACCAGTAAATATCGTTAACCTTGTCGGAAAATCAATTCAAGACTCTTCTCAAAAGTCACCTACTCACCCTATACTAAATACTCATACTGTAACAAACTTCCAAACCCAATATTATTTTACTTAAGAAGATCTCATTTTGATATGTTCATCCTCCTTAACACTTGTTGCAATCTCATATCATCATATTGTCATTTAAAATCTTATAGTATCATCATTTTCTTAATTTGAAATAAAATATATACCTAGATGAAACTCTAAAAACTATTTCTAGTATTGTTATTATACTAGTATAGCATCAACATACTGTAATTTGAAATAAATTCTACAACTAGATTAAACTCAACCAATTTCTCTTGTATTGTCTTTAAATAGTATGTATAACCATTTAATAATTTAAATAATATAGAACTAGAATAAACTCAATCAATTTCTTTAGCATTAAGTACTTAGTGAATAAGCCTCTAGAATAAACTGCCCTAATGCCATGGCATGCCAAGTGGTCTCCTTGCATTACAGTTTTATAATTGTATTATATTTGTAACTACCAATAACATTGTACACTTGTAACATGCATTGAAATAAAAATTATTATTATTATTATTATTATTATAAAATTATTGTGAAATATTTGAATGAGCACCCTGGGTAATGTTCACTCAAGGATAAACAAAGCTAGACTAGCTCACAATGCCTGCGCGGGCAGGTGGACAAGTCTGGTACAAGGCTGATAGTCAGGGAAATGGCAGATTGTCGGGAAAAATTGGGCTGAAAAACGATCGGAACTCCGAACCAGCCAATACTCAAACCGGCCGAAAGTCGGGGGTCAATTTTTTTTAAGGTAAGTAATGAATGTACTGTGTATGTACAGTGGTCCCGATTTTACGATTTTTGCAAAGGGATATCTTAAGGAAAAAAATGTTACTCGAATCAATTTTCCCCCCTAAGAAATAATGAAATAAATTTAATCCGCCCAAGACTTCCAAAATATTTAAAAAAAAATTTTTAGTTTTTTTTTAAAAAATAAACACAATTTAATGAAGAATACCAAATAAATTTAAAAAATTTTTACAATAACATGTCACTTACCTTTTTTTGAAAATTGTTATGTGGGGGACGGGAGGACGGGGGGAGGGGGAAGGTGGAGGATGCTATGGGGAAGGGGGGAACCTTTCCATTAACACTCGGTACCAATTTTTTTTTGGGGGACTTCCCCCTTTTTTTTTAATTCCTGGGGCCAAAAAGGGGTCCTTAACTTTTAAAAAAATTTTGCCCCGGGGCTCTGGGGTCGGGGATTCTTTAAAACATCCCTAAAGGGGCAAACAGTGTCATTGTACAGGTTGTCCCCGGGCCAACACATGGTTAGGATTTTATCCATAAATGTTTTCACCGCCCCAAATTCCACAAATCTCTTTAACCCGAAGAAGGAAATTTTCCCCTTCCTCTCTTTTTCCCCTCCTCCCCTCCTCTAACCATTGTCCGACCCTCTGGCCCCTTTTTCCAGTTCCCGTTAACTCTTGAAATTTTAGGGGTTACCCTTTCCTTTTGCTCCTCCATCAATGCCAAAATCCTCACCACTCACCCAACCCCAGACCCCCCTTTTCCCAATTTCTTAAAAGGGGTCGGTCGGTCAGGCTCGGGGCCCCGAGCAGCCCCAAAATTAAAAAACCCTTCGGGAAACCCCCAGTCTGGCCACAATTTTCCAGGCAGTTTTTAAAGCCCTCGTAGTCACCCCCCCCAAGCCTTATATAAGGTTTACACAATGCACATATGGAAATTTTTTTTAAAATCTCTTAGGGTTTATTCTTTCCGGGGGGCACATCAAACCTTTTTTAAACATTGTTTTGGTATAAAAATTTTTTAAATTGGAAATGACCTGCTGGTCCAGGGGCCCGGAGGAGAGGGGGTATTGGGGAAGAACTTCACTTTGATGAATTTAAACTCCCCCAAATTTTTTTCTCCCAAGTTTGGAGTATGACAAGGGCTTTTCCCATTATCAGGGGATTTTAAATTTTGGAAATTTTGTCCAATAGATATTTCTTCACACGGGGGGCCAAAAAACGCCATTGAACCAATCTAAGAAAATGTCCTTTTTGACCCATGCCTTTTTTTCAGACTTCCAAACACACCCCAAATTAGACTTGTGACACCCCCATCTAAACACTGGGGTTTTCAAAAAAATACACCAGTAAAAGGGTTCACTTTTCAATCACCACGGGATTAGACAAAGCATCAAGGTTACCTGTCTTTTAATTTTTGGGTGGCCTTTTTCCTCCCGAGTAATGTAGGTCCTGTTGGGCATTTTCTTCCCAAAAAAGGCCTGTTTCATCACAATTAAACACTTGTTGGGGGGGGAATTTTCAGCCCCTAGTTTCCGGAATTCAGGCCCTATTTTTCAGCCGCAATTTTGTCAGAACTGGCTGCCTCACCATGCCTCACAACACTAACTACTGATTCTTAAATTTTTTTAAACCCCTCTCTGGCTTTTAAAATTCCCCACTTCAGCACTCTGCGGGATTTTCTTAACGAGATCATCAGCAAAGCCCTTTCTTTTTCATTTTGCCTGAAACAGTATTCCTCTAACTGTTTCTCGGGGCCACACCCAAAAACAACCTTTCCACATCTTCCAGCACTTGGGTCTGTGTTTTGTGATCACAGATGAACCTTTTGCAAAAAAGCTTTCTTGATTTTACGTGAATTTTTCGGGCCACAATGGGGATGGTAGAAAATTTTCCACAGCCTGGCCAGC
>WNWK01028914.1:0-24898 GCA_009830355.1 Cherax destructor | reverse complement strand
TGCCCAGCAGTAAGGGAACCACCCAACTATGCAGATCTGATGGCAACCAAAAGCGTCCGGGATGGTATCACCCTTCAAGCCTGGACAGACGGCAAGCAGGTGGTGGGGACTACACATGTGCATCTACCTTGGCTGATACCTATCTCCAGTACACCAGGGAGGAAGGAGGGCTGCTGCCACCTTCGGGAGTCCCAGAAGTCGAGAAAATAGGGAGAACTTGCCCATCATTATATGTTTGTTCCCATAGGCTCAGAGACCCTTGGCTCATGGGGAAAGAGTGCATCTAATTTCCCTCAAGGAGCTGGGCAAAGACTCAACAGGGTAACTAGGGATCCCAGGGCAGCTAGTTTTCTGTTCCAGCGACTCAGGCTGCTGTTCAGAGGGGTAATGCATGCTGTATTCTGGGCACGCGCACCAGCTCGGAAGAGCTGGATGAGATTTTCGCATTATAATCAGTGACAAAGATGTAACAATATGTACTAGACATGTATCTCTCACACTCGTGTACTGTATATGCTATCTTTATATATATATATATATATATATATATATATATATATATATATATATATATATATATATATATATATATTTTTCCCTCACCAAAAATGAAAATTGGAAATGCAGTCAACAAATCAACACTTGAGTCTTCATGAAAAAAAAAGGAAGCTGGAATGAAAATTTAAAAGGTGTGAAAAACGGACCCTGTCAAATATCATAAATCTATTGTATCTCTTTCTATTACCATTCAATTCTTTTCCCCTCGATTCTATTACGAACCAAAGGGAGAATATTGAAAGAGCAATTTAGAGTCAGTGACCACAGGTAGGGTTTTATGGTGCTGAAAATCTTCTAATGGTCTTGGCGGAAGAAAACTATAAAGAAAATAATCAGCAGCAATAAAATGAAAACACCTGAACACAAAATTTAAAATTATAAGTAAAGATGAAGCATAAGTATAACAGTAGTAGGTTAAACAATCCTTATGATACAAAGGAAAGTTGTTATACTCGTTGATAAAAATAACTAATGCTAAGTTGCCAAAAACAAGAGGAACAAAGAAGTAAAGGAGGGTTGCCAAGAATTGAAGGTGAGTGGTCAAGAAGTGAAAATGAGTGGTAAAGAAATGAAGGTGAGTAGCTAAGGAGTAGTGAAGTGGCCAATGAGCCAGACATGAGTGGTGAGTAAGCTCCACTGAGTGGTATGCTGATTGACATGTCCTTTAATGAGAAGCCAGTTAAACTGGTACTTACCAATAGTGGAAGTGAGGCGACCCAGATAATTACTGAGTCAGCTGATGTATAGAGGATCTTTCTGTTTTTTTTTTTTAAATTAAGAACAAAGGAGCATATGTGAAAATTATTTAAATGGATGTTCCAGCACGACGTAATCGAAAAATATTCTGGGTCACATTATTATTCTTCCATTTTACTTGAAATATGATTGTCAAATATTTTCCTTCTGTTGATGTTTACAATTATTCTGTTAACTTTCCCTGCTGAAGAAAAGAGAACTGACAGCACCCACATGTTCCTACTTCCTCTTTTTCGCAACTTTAAAATGTAATAGTGATAGGTGAGTCAGGTTTGTGATGAACAATCCAAACTATTTGGGTGCCAATTAAGCAAGATTATTTGTCACCTCTCTCAGCGTTTAAAAAAACTGAAGTTTGATGTGTGTGTAAAGATATATTTTGGGCGTAGGTAGAAGAAATAAGAAAAGGCCCATCTTTGACCAACAGTGCGAAAATAAAATATTAGATAAAAGCTAAATTTTTGGACAGCGAAAAACAATAAATGAATTGATGAGCTTTCATTTGTTGTCTTTGTAGGAGAACTGCGGCCTCCGGGAGCTGCACCCGGTCCATAAATATAAAACTGAATAAACAAATGCATGTAGTCAAGTCTTGCAAACATTTTCAAGAGTACTCGAATCTAGTACTGCTCACTAAATTATAGTCTGCACACCTTAATTATCTATATAATGTCCTGGACATACCGTGGATTATTGGATTATAACGACAATGGCTGCGAGTTGACACATTGATTTATTGTCAATTTATACAAAATTTTGTAACCGTTAAATAAAGAAGAATCACATCGCAGTTACACTTCGCTAGTTCTGTACAATGTATCGTAAAATGTTTCTACACAATTCGAGAAATCACTCTCAATAAATTTATCATAATATCATTGGGTATTTGGGTACGGCGCCACTGCATTATAAAATACTGCAATTGCATACAGTTAGATAGTTAGGTAGCTTTTGTCTCACGATTAGCAGCCGGAGGATCAAGCCTCCACCACACCTTGTGCTAACTGACCCACAGGGGTTTCCGCTTCACATGAATGTATTATCAACAATATTCTTGATTTTTTTAATATGTACTTAATTACGCTGTTTTTATAATTCAGTATTTTTCCAACCTTTACTTTTAAAATTACCAAATCTTTCAACTTCGAAGATTTTACATGAAAGTTTATTTCTCTCGTCCACTATTCTTTGTTGGTAATGTATCCTCAGCACATCATTTATATCTCCTCCATTTATGCCAGTCTTCCACTTTTATAACCCAATCATATGTTGCCTCATTCTGTCTTTCAAGAAGGTGCAAGCTCAGAGCATCCAATCCATCCTCGTATGAAAAATAGGAGGATTGATCTTGGCATTCGTCTCTGCACATTCTTCAATGCATTTATATTCATTCTGAAGTATAGATACCGGAACCGCGCAGCATAATTCCAATGAGACCTTAGTAATGATGTGAAAGCTGAACAAACAATGAGCGAGTAGTTACTCTGCTCATTGTTTGAATAAGTTTAGTGGCTCACTGTCTGTTTCAACACTCGTGTGACCCACAGATCTGCTCACTATAAAAAGCAAGACTTTACTTTCCTGTACCACTGAAGATCTAATCCGAACATTGAAATATACAGTATCTTATTCACTGGGTTTCTGTCTACATGTGGGGTTGCCTCAAATCGTTGATGAGTAGCCACTAGGCCTTTCTTGTTGAAATCAACACATCATCGGGAGCTTGCAGAAATAAGTAGGAAGTCCATGTATTTTCGTTTAGAGGGGGTAAAGGAGGTTTGTGGGGGATGGGCTTGGACTTCCAGCAAGCGTGTGTGAGCGTGTTAGATAGGAGTGAATGGAAACGAATGGTTTTGGGACCTGACGAGCTGTTGGAGTGTGAGCAGGGTAATATTTAGTGAAGGAATTCAGGGAAACTGGTTATTATATATTTAGTCGGACGTTAGTCCTGAAATGGGAAGTACAATGCCTGCACTTTAAAGGAGGGATCTGGGATAGTGACAGTTTGGAGGGACTATTCTGAGCGCCTCTGCAAAGACAGTGATTATGTATGAGTGAGGTGAAAGTGTTGAATGATGATGAAAATATTTTCTTTTGGGTACTTTTTTCTTTTTGAGTCACCCTGCTCGGTGGGAGACGGCCGACTTGTTGAAAATATATATATATATATATATATATATATATATATATATATATATATATATATATATATATATATATATATATATATATATATATATATACATATGAATAAAAATAGAAGAATTCCAATCGCTTTCGTGACTACTCACGAAAACGCTTGGAATTCTTCATTTTTCATAGTGGTTGTTTTGCATATTTTGATATCACCTGTTTACTGTGATCTTTTGCAATATATATATATATATATATATATATACTTTACTGGGGACCCTCATCCTCAGAGAAGACAATAAACGTACCTCAGGGAAAACTCAAGGTTCTCCCGGAGCTGTTTGAAAATTTTCTTATCCTACACCCCTATATATATATTATATATGTACTTTATATATATATGTACTTATATTTATATATGTATGTACTTATATATATATATATATATATATATATATATATATATATATATATATATATATATATATATATATATATATGCGCGCGTGTGCGTGCGCTGTGTGTGTGCGCGCGCGTGTGCGCGTGTGTGAGTGTGTGTTTGTGTGTGTGTTAATTACTATTTTGTCCTAGGCACATGTCGATTAGACACTAGGCCTGTTGTATGTGTGTGCGCGCGTGCGTGCGTGGTGTGTGTGTGTGTGTGTTAGGTGTGTGTGTGTGTGTGTTAGGTGTGTGTGTGTGTGTGTATGTGTTAGGTGTGTGTGTGTGTGGGTGTTAGGTGTGTGTGTTAAGTGTGTGTGTGTTAAGTGTGTGTGTGTGTGTGTTGTTAGTGTGTGTGTGTGTGTGTTAGGGGTGTGTGTGTGTTAGGTGTGTGTGTGTGTGTTGGGTGTGTGTGTGTTAGGTGTGTGTGTGTGTGTGAAATATAATATCCTTCCATCCAAACACATTATGAATCCCATTGTATTATCCAGGAAGTGTCCACTTGTTACAACGCCACCAAAATCAGGGAATCTGCAGTGATAGTCTGCTGTGAGAGAATTAACATACTCCTCACTCTGCATTATGGTTATGGACGCGATAGTTAAGAGGACGTGGAAAAAGAGGTACTTACTGTCATCCGCTGCGAGGCACGACCCAGCAGTGCCACTAGCAGGAGGAGGAGGAACCCTCTTCCGTTCCGTCATCGCCTTCCTAGTTCTTCCACTTGAGAATTCGACAGATTATACAGATGTCACTGTGAGTATCAACATAAGAAAAAGATCACTAGAAATAAATGGTTTTACGGTTCTCCAAAGAGCATTATTCCCATCACTAAGTAGGTCAGGATAATTTTCTATGGTATACTTTACATTTCCTGTATCACCAGGACTTAGTTAACAAACTTTTTTTCTCGTAAGAGATTTCAAGTTGTAACATTCCGTCTATTTTCTAAACTTTGTTCTCTGTTATTAATAAATTTTCACTCTAAACCTAAGGTTCTATATATACCTTATGAGTTAAGCAATTCTATCCGAAACTCTTAGGAATGATCAGCGTGTAACACACTGTTTAGCTTGCCCGCCATGTAACATCTCTCCATAATGCTTCTGACAACACAGTGGATGGGGGGAAAGGAACATAACCCACAAACAATAACACGTCTTGCAAGCAACCACGAGCACCAGATCGAAGGGCAGAGCAATATCCAAAGAGGAAAGTACTGGAGAGAATGAGAGCGACACACGTCCTCTTGGCGTGGAGGTTGCAGCTATACTGAGTACCGTTGGTGCAGGTAAGGCAAGTGAGTGGAGAAGAGACTTGCGCCGCTGCAACACTGAAACACGCAGGTGGAGCAACTCTGCAAGACCCGGGTGTTTGGACAACGGTTTACCCTGTTCTGAAAAAAAGGAAAAAAGAGGTGTAGAAAATTAGTTCTTTCTTCTCTCTATTCTTTATGAAAATGGTTACAAATGGAGACAGGGAGATTTCCTTTCCTCTTTTCTTTTTCGATAGCGGGTGTTAGGGCCAGCTGCCGACCTGGCCTGAGAGGTCAAAGGTGGCTTGAGAGGTGGCAAAAAAGTTGAGAGAAATAATGAAAAAACTTTAATCCTTAAAGTTTAAGAGAAAAGGCAGACAGGCTCACATGCGCGCGCGCACACATGCACACCCCCCCCCACACACACACACACACCTGAAGCAGTATCACTCCCAGGATTTAGTGTTCTAGTGTCTGTCTAAAGATATTATTTGCGATTATCGTACGTCATTGAAACAGTGAACATACCCACAAGAGTGTAACAACTTTCTTGAGTGTGAATAATGTGGAAAGGTCAAGAATTTGACAATTTCAATTTCAATACGGATGTTTTTACTAGAAGCTGTGTGAGGGAGGGTGGCAAGCAGCTGGTCAGGCGCGGCGGCATCAGTGTTGACACAAATATTCAAAACAAACATATTTAATGGGTCAAGGTTGTGATCTTAAATCAAATTAATGCAGATATCTGGTCCGTTATAGTAGCAGTGCAGTGATAAGGTCATAAACGAGTGATACAGTAAATAGTGAAGAAAAAAAAAATTAGTCAAAATCCCCAGCAATTGGTTTTGTGACTACAGTTAGTATCATCAGATTTATTATGACCATAATACTAAAGAAAAAAGAGTGAATACCAAGTTGTTAAAAACTAAAAACTTGAGTGCACGATAAAAGCTACAGAGGAAGTTACAAACTGGGGGAGTTGATAGAAGACACCACCAGGAGCCTCCATTGCTGTCTAGACGTCACTTGCCTATGAATGGCAGCAATTTTGGTTGGTGTCTAAAGTCTCATAGTGTCTCGCCCTGCTAGCTGCATGCTATAGCATCACTCTCTCCCTAACTTTCAGTGTCGAGTGGGTTTCCACAAGGGTCAGTCCTTTGTCCGGTGCTGTTTCTTGTATACGTGAATGGCATGATAGAAGGAACAGATTCAGAAGCGTCACTGTTCACTGATGATGTGAAACTGATGAGGAGAATACAAGCGGGCGATAATCGGTTAAGGTTACAAGAGGATCTGGACAGACTACAAGTCTGGTCTGACAAATGGCTCCTGGAGTTTAACCCCAGTAAGTGTAAAGTTATGAAGATTGGGGAAGGACACAGAAGACCGTAGACGGAGTACAAGTTAGGGGATCAAAGGCTACAAACGTCACTTTAGGAAAACGATCTTGGGGTAAGCATTATAACGAACATGTCTCCATAGGCCCACATCAATCAAATAACTGCTGCAGCATATGGGCGCTTGGCAAACCTGAGATTAGCATTTAGACATCTGAGTAAAAAGTCATTCACGACATTGTACACCGTGTTCGTCAGGCCTATACCATAGTATGCAGCACCAGTATGGAACCAACACCTAGTCAAACACTTCACGAAATTGGAGAAAGTGCAAAAATTTGCAACAAGATTAGTCCCGGAACTGAGGGATATGTCTTATGAGGAGACGCTAAGGGAACTCAACTTGATGACACTAAAGGATAGGGGGAGGGGACATGATAACGACGTATAAAATACTGAGAGGAATTGACAAGGTGGACAGGGCTCGAATGTAACAGAGATGGGATACACGAACAAGGGGACACAGTTGGAAGGTGAAAACCCAGATGAGTCATAGAATGTTAGGAAGTATTTATTTAGCCTTTGTCAGGATATGGAATAATCTGGAGAAAGTAGTAGTGGAAGCAAGCTCATGGAGCAGGGAGAGAGTGACTTAGTATCGACCAGTAAAGAGGCGGGCCAGGAGCTATGACTCGACCCCTGCAACCACATATAGGTGCGTACACACACACACACACACACGCACACACACATACGATAACGACATATAAAATACTGAGAGGAATCATCAAGGTGGACAGAGGATGTTCCAGAGATGGGACACAGGAACAAAGGGTCACAATTGGAAGTTGAAGACTCGGTGAAGGCGCAGGGCAAGGTGATGTGAATCGACCTCTGCAACCACAATTTGGTGGGTACACATACACACACACACACCAAGCAAATATTGAAAATATAAATACACCGTTTATGGCCTAAAGAGGAATGAAAGAAACCAGCAGTTAAGGAAGCAGACGAATGTCAGGATAATGAGGGTGTGGGAAATGAGAAAGAGGGGAGGATGTTTCTAAGGAGGAAGACGTTGGTAGATAGAAAGAGAATAGGACGTAATAAATTAGGAAGACTATAGGATGCCGGAAAATATCAAGAGGGGTAGGAAGAAGGTAGATGTTACAGGGTAAGAAGAGCATAACTGTGATAAGAAGGCAGGCAAATGGTAGTGTCTGCGGCGCTTATGTTTTTGCGAAGTAATGTTCAGTTGATGGTGTCTTGAATGTCGGTCCTAGTGTGTTGCAGAGGGGCTGATGTTTATTGTAGTAGAACTGATGTTTATCGTAGTTGAGCTGATGTTTATTGTTCTGGACCTGATGTTTATTGTTCTGGACCTGATCTTTATTGTTCTGGACCTGACCTTTATTGTTCTGGACCTGATGTTTATTGTAGTGGAGGTGATGACTGTTGTAGTGTAGCTAATGTTTGTTGTAGAGGAGCTGATGTTTATTGTAGTGGAGCTGATCACTGTTGAATAGGAGCTGATGCTTATTGCAGTGGAGCTAATGACTGTTGTAGTGTATCATTTGTGTGTTGTAGAGGAGCTGATGCTTACGGTAGTGGAACTGATGAGTGCTATAGTGTAGCTGATGTTTGTTGTACAGGAGCTGATGTTTATTGTAGTGGAGGTGATGACTGTTGTAGTGTAGCTGATGTTTGTTTTAGAGGAGCTGATATATATATATATATATATATATATATATATATATATATATATATATATATATATATATATATATATGGAGACATACAGAAGAAAAGGTGGAGTTTATATGACATCTCTTAATGGAGTAGTTTAGCTGGAGACGAGACACCCTACACGGGGTGAAGACAGCTTTGTTGAGCACGTGTCAACCCATTAGTGTGAAGAATACTATTTTCATTCAGTGTTGTAATGTGCTTAACAAGCGATGTTCGTCTTTACATAAGGTATCATTTCAAATTCGGTGCAGCAAATATATTTGCTCAACGCAAATTTCGTAATCATATCAGGTTTTAAATGAATGTCTGAAATCCTGAAATTTGGTTGCCGGTCAGTCAAAGCTGTCTCTGTTGTTATAAGAAATCTGATAATGTCTTATATTTGAAAAGGAAGGTTTTATTACTTTAGCAAGCGTCGTGTATGACCCACCTCTTTGCATATACTACTTCGTAATTTTCTAAAACTACACACATCTAACTAAATTCTAAATCTTAAGCTCACATACTTTGTGCTAATGTCTTTAAAATTATAGCAAAGGTTCACATATTAGACAGTTCGTTGCTGAACTTAAATGACAATATATCAACAGCTAGTTTTCTTGGTTGTTGAAATAGTTGTGTCTCCCTTGTTTATTTTTTTATCTGGTTTACCTCGCATGGTTCAGTGTGTACATGTAGTCAGTATCAGCCAATCCCTGTCTGAGGTAACATAGTGTACTCGGTATGTTCTCTTAGCCTTTTTATTGTTTAACATTACTTTACTAGTAACTTTACTCTGTAAAATATTTTACAGATCCTGATGATGATAAATGATCGACGAAAAGATGAATTTTGAAAACAGACTTTATACATAATAAGGAACTACAAACATTGAGGAGAATAGTCATCACTCTGAGGTCCATGTCGTAAATATTACAGTATGTGTTAAGTATAGCTTTGATTATAAATGTTGCTGTTGTGACATATATTGCTGAGTAAACTAAAGTAATTCATTGCAGGGCACGGGCGGCTCTCATATGCATTAGGGGAACAATACTGGTAAGAACTCACACCTGATGTTGCATTTTGTATTTGGAGTTGAACTCATCGTGAGGATGTATCGAGGGAGTAAAGTCTGCTGCTGCAGTGAGCAAAAAAGAGAGAAAGAACTATTATTGTAAAGGAAAACAAGTAAGAAGAAGAATAACAAGTAAGAAAATATAAAATTGAATTAAAAGAAGAAAGATTACGAAAATGAACCACCATGGACACAATCTCTTGTACATACAAACTGCTGTACGATGCAAAACAAAGCTGGTTTGATCCACTGTATTATGCAAGGCTCAACAGCCTCGCAAGTCATGATTTTTGTTCTGTAACATTTGAGTAAGTACACAGAGCGGGAGATAGTTCAACAACCAGGTCAATGAAGTCAGACTCAGGGGAACGGTGACTAGTTTACCCAGAACGAACAAACCAAACTCTTGATTGTCAATAAACAACTGGAAATTGGAGGCCGTGAGATTAAGGTAAAATTGAATAATTATGAGGTAGGGGTCGCAAGGAGGCGAGTTGGGGTACATTTACTATCACCAAATGCAAATTAGAGTGTAAAGTTTCAATTTGTTAGAGGTTAGAATGGTGGTGGCTGTGGTGGTAGGCATTGGTAATATTGCTGATTGTGGTGGTGGGATGGTCCAGGAAATGCTAAGGCGGTGTTTGTGGTGTTACTAATGGTAGAGTGACTGGAAAATAGTGAAGAAATAGTGGTGTTGTGGCAATGGATTGGTGTGGTTTTGGATGTAGTGATAGTGTATTATAGTAATAGCTATAGTTACGACGATCATGCATATTTTTGGTGGGGGTGAGGGGTATTGGTTGAAATAATAGCAACAGTAGATAGCAGTGGTAATGACAGTAGAGATGGTGAACCCAGGATCGTGCCTCTACCACTCTCTGTGCTGAATAACCTATACAGGTTTCAGTTTCTGTCCTTATGGTACTCATTAGTAAATGAATTTATACTATGTAATGTGATATACGGAAATATGTAAAATAAGGTCATGTGATCATCGTTCACCTGACCAAGATATATCTTAGAGGAATTTAACGATAAGTTACAATTAGTATTTAGTGAAAACTAAAGTAGAATTAATGTGTCGAAGATTCATATTATTTTCTATTACTTTTTAGTCAAAACATTTTGTCATTTCATTTATAACACAACAATAAAAAAAACATGTTTGGAATTAGTGTAAAACTTCAGCAATTTATAACTACAGTGAATCGTATATTTTTGTTTTACATGGTGTTGGGGATATTGCCATGAATATGCCCGATGGGCCTTTGTACACTTCGTTAGACACCCCTAATTCCCCAACACCATGCTTTTCTATAACTAATAACAGAGAGTAGCTTCAGATAACTGATATGTGAAGTAGGCGATCATGTCACTTCAGAAATAAATGTATTGAGCCTAAAAATGTATAGTATCCAGTTCTGCAATGAAAGAATAGCATTCCAATAAAACATATTCCTCTTACACAAAAGCAATTATTAACGCACGAGAAATTTCAAAACAATTTTACAGGAGAACACAAAGCAAACTTTCCAATATATATATATATATATATATATATATAGATGCCGGGAGCAATGGGCTAGTAACCCCTTCTCCTGTACAAATCTACTAAAAACGAGAAGAAGAAAAACTTTATAAAATTGGGTTGTCTGAATGTGCGTGGATGTAGTGCGGATGATGAGAAAGAGATGATTGCCGATGTTATGAATGAAAAGAAGTTGGATGTCCTGGCCCTAAGCGAAACAAAGCTGAAGGGGGTAGGCGAGTTTCAGTGGGGAGAAATAAATGGGATTAAGTCGGGAGTATCTGAGAGAGTTAGAGCTAAGGAAGGGGTAGCAATAATGTTGAAGGATCAGTTATGGAAGGAAAAGAGGGAATATAAATGTGTAAATTCAAGGATTATGTGGATTAAAATAAGGGTCGGATGCGAAAAGTGGGTCATAATAAGCGTGTATGCACCTGGAGAAGAGAGGAGTGTAGAGGAGAGAGAGAGATTTTGGGAGATGTTAAGCGAATGTATAGGAACTTTTGAACCAAATGAGAGAGTAATTGTGGTAGGGGACCTAAATGCTAAAGTGGGAGAAACATGCAGAGAGGGTGTAGTAGGTAAGTTTGGGGTGCCAGGTGTAAATGATAATGGGAGCCCTTTGATTGAACTTTGTATAGAAAGGGGTTTAGTTATAGGTAATACATATTTTAAGAAAAAGAGGATAAATAAGTATACAAGATATGATGTAGGGCGTAATGACAGTAGTTTGTTAGACTATGTATTGGTAGATAAAAGACTGTTGAGTAGACTTCAGGATGTACATGTTTATAGAGGGGCTACAGATATATCAGATCACTTTTTAGTTATAGCTACAGTGGGAGTAAAAGGTAGATGGGATACAAGGAAAATAGAATCAGTAAGTAAAAGAGAGGTGAAGGTTTATAAACTAAAAGAGGAGGCAGTTAGGGTAAGATATAAACAACTATTGGAGGATAGATGGGCTAGTGAGAGTGTAGGAAATGGGGTCGAAAATGTATGGGGTAGATTTAAAAATGTAGTGTTAGAGTGTTCAGCAGAAGTTTGTGGTTACAGGCGAGTGGGTGCGGGAGGGAAGAGGAGCATTGGTGGAATGATGATGTAAAGAGAGTAGTAAGGAGAAAAAGTTAGCATATGAGAGGTTTTTACAAAGTAGAAGTGATGCAAGGAGGGAAGAGTATATGGAGAGAAAAAGAGAGGTTAAAAGAGTGGTGAAGCAATGTAAAAGAGAGCAGATGAGAGAGTGGGTGAGATGTTATCAGCAAATTTTGTTGAAAATAAGAAAAAGTTTTGGAATGAGATTAATAAGTTGAGGAAGCCTAGAGAACAAATGGATTTGACAGTTAAAAATAGGAGAGGAGAGTTATTAAATGGAGAGTTAGAGGTATCGGGAAGATGGAGAGAATATTTTGAGGATTTGTTAAATGTTGATGAAGACAGGGAAGCTGTGATTTCGTGTGTAGGGCAAGGAGGAATAACATCTTGTAGGAGTGTGGAAGAGCCAGTTGTGGGTGTAGGGAAGTTCGTGAAGCAGTGGGTAGAATGAAAGGGGTAAGGCAGCTGGGATTGATG
The DNA here is from genome assembly GCA_009830355.1 of Cherax destructor. Classification (NCBI taxonomy): domain Eukaryota; kingdom Metazoa; phylum Arthropoda; class Malacostraca; order Decapoda; family Parastacidae; genus Cherax; species Cherax destructor. The sequence continues at coordinate 12,509 of WNWK01028914.1, read as the reverse complement.
GGATAAAGATAGAAATGTTAAAAGCAGGTGGGGATATAATTTTGGAGTGGTTGGTGCTATTATTTAATAAATGTATGGAAGAGGGTAAGGTACCTAGGGATTGGCAGAGAGCGTGTATTGTTCCTTTGTATAAAGGCAAAGGGGACAAAGAGAGTGCAAAATTATAGGGGAATAAGTCTGTTGAGTGTACCTGGTAAAGTGTATGGTAGAGTTATTATTGAAAGAATTAAGAGTAAAACAGAAAGCAGGATAGCAGATGAACAAGGGGGCTTTAGGAAAGGTAGGGGTGTGTAGACCAAGTGTTTACAGTGAAACATATAGGTGAACAGTATTTGGATAAGGGTAAAGATGTTTTTGTGGCATTTATGGATTTGGAAAAGGCGTATGATAGGGTAGATAGGGGGCAATGTGGCAGATGTTGCAGGTGTATGGAATAGGAGGAAGGTTACTGAAAGCAGTGAAGAGTTTTTATGAGGATAGTGAGGCTCAGGTTAGAGTGTGTAGGAGGGAAGGGACTATTTCCCAGTAAAAGTGGGCCTTAGACAAGGATGTGTGATGTCACCGTGGTTGTTCAATATATTTATAGATGGGGTTGTAAGAGAAGTGAATGCAAGGGTCTTGGCAAAAAGTGTTGGTCTAAAAGATAAAGAAGCAAATACAAAGTGGAGTTGTCACAGTTGCTTTTTGCTGATGACACTGTGCTTTGGGAGATTCTGAAGAGAAGCGCAGAGGTTGGTGGATGAATTTGGTAGGGTGTGTAAAAGAAGAAAATTGAAAGTGAATATAGGAAAGAGTAAGGTGATGAGGATAACAAAAGAATAGGTGACGAAAGATTGGATATCAGATTGGAGGGAGAGAGTATGGAGGAGGTGAATGTATTCAGATATTTGGGAGTGGACATGTCGGCGGATGGGTCTATGAAGGATGAGGTGAATCATAGAATTGATGAGGGGAAAAGGGTGAGTGGAGCACTTCGAGTCTGTGGAGACAAAGAACCTTGTCCATGGAAGTAAAGAGGGGAATGTATGAGAGTATAGTTATACCAACGCTCTTATATGGGTGTGAAGCATGGGTGATGAATGTTGCAACGAGGAGAAGGCTGGAGGCAGTGGAGATGTCATGTCTGAGGTCAATGTGTGGTGTGAATATAATGCAGAGAATTCGGAGTTTGGAAATTAGGAGGAGGTGCGGGATTACCAAAACGATTGTCCAGAGAGCTGAGGAGGGGTTGTTGAGGTGGTTTGGACATGTAGAGAGAATGGAACGAGACAGAGTGACTTCGAGAGTGTATAAATCTGTAGTGGAGGGAAGGCGGGGTAGGGGTCGGCCTAGGAAAGGTTGGAGGGAGGGGTAAAGGAAGTTTTGTGTGCGAGGGGCTTGGACTTCCAGCAAGCATGTGTGAGCGTATTTGATAGGAGTGAATGGAGGCATATGGTTTTTAATACTTGACGTGCTGTTGGAGTGTGAGCAAAGTAACATTTATGAAGGGATTCAGGAAACCGGCAGGCCGGACTTGAGTTCTGGAGATGGGAAGTACAGTGCCGGCACTCTGAAGGAGGGGTGTTAATGTTGCAGTTTTATAACTGTAGTGTAAAGCACCCTTCTGGCAAGACAGTGATGGAGTGAATGATGATGAAAGTTTTTCTTTTTCGGGCCACCCTGCCTTGGTGGGAATCGGCCGATGTGTTAATAAAAAAAAATATATATATATATATATATATATATATATATATATATATATATATATATATATATATATATATAATAATAGTAATAGTCAAATGTTGACAAACTACACCAGGAATAGACGGTTCAGTACATCTGACGACAGAAGACGTTATTTCGGCAAATATATTTTCTATGATCAAGATCATCCAGATCAAGAAACAGTAGAGAGCAAAGTCAATTTTGTGGGGGGGGGAAGTAGGGAAGCTGGGAAGCGAATGTTGTGAGCAGCAGCAGTAGTATTACTAGAGATATACTAACAACAGACTAATGGAATCACAAGAATGCAAGTGAAGGTCAAATTCTCTCATAAAAGCAATCGTTGCCCTCGAGGGGACAGCTGGACAAGTATAAACAAAATTACCACGGATGCTACTTTTTTTCTCTCACATGAACCGACTGACGAGAAAGATATTTCTTATATGTATACAAATTTTATTTTCTTATCTTGAAAAATACGAATGTAAATCCCTGTATTGCAGAGTAACACTTTTCCATTGCTCTCTAGAATGCACATAGAATGGGGCACAAATTAACCAACATCGGTATAATATCGGGAATTATTGTACTTTAATTGTATACAATAGGGCTGGCAATGATGGGAGAGGGAAGAGAGAACTGGAGAGGAATCAAGTGAGAAATAGGATGAAAGTATAAAGGAAAAAAATTAAGTACTCCATCCACTTTAACTTTTGTGTTTACGATGTGTGATTGCTGGATAATATTTTTATATAGTTCTTTGCTTTTTTTAGGCATTTTTTTAGGCTGAAGCTGGCTTGATCTACTAGTGTTATTCTTCGTCTTCCCATTTTGCCTGGTCTGGTGACTGAAACCTGGTGCTGAAGCCTAGTTCTGGTGACTGAAACTTGTTGCTGAAGCCTGGTTCTGGTGACTGAAACCTGGTGCTGAAGCTTGGTTCTGGTGACTGAAACCTGGTGCTGAAGCCTGGTTCTGGTGACTGAAACCTGTGCTGAAGCCTGGTTGGTTGTTTATGTAATCTACTTGATCTTACTCTTCCTCTTATACCCTTTCCCACCTCTCTCTCTCTCTCATCCTTTTGTTGTATTCCTTTATCCAGTGCAGTTACGTTCCAGTCACTCCAGCCTATTTTTCCCCAGTCTGTAAATTAGTCTTTTGTCAGGTGCAGTGCCACAGGACTTCTGACACTAGAGGAGCAAATATTCATGATGACGGTCATTATTGATTTCAACTTGCACATAACAAGGTACATCGACTCACGTATTATTAAGGTATGGAATAGGTAGAGGATTACTAAAAGCAGTAGGGTATGTAGGAGGGGTATCATTTTTCAGTAAAAGTAGGTTTTAGGGCTTGGACATCCAACAGGTTTGTGTGAGCGCGTTAGATAGGAGTAATCGGAAGTAAGTGGGATTTATGACTTGACGTGTTGTTGGAGTGTAAGCAAGGTAATATTTATGAAGAGTTTCGGGGAAACCAGTTAGACGGAATTGAGTACTGGATGTGGGGAATAGTGCCTGCACTCTGAAGGAGGGGTGGGGATGTTGGAGCTTGGAGGGCCATCTGAACTGTGATGTCAGCACGCCTCTGGCAAGACAGTGATTGAATGGGTGATGGTGAAAGTGTTTCCACATTTTTGGGTCACCATAATTCGGTGGGACACGTTCTGTGTTAATAATATATACTGTATGTCGTGCCGAATAGGTAAAACTTACAATTTTGGTTTAAATAGCAACGCTCTGGTTGCCGTATAAGGCAAGAGAAAATTTGTGTATGCAATAATTTCACAAAAATCGTTCTGAATCTAACGAAAAAAGAATATATTTCAATGTGTTCGTTTATTATTAAATTATTGTAAGCTTATATAAAAGATATTTAGTTGAATTAGGCTAAATTAAATTGTTAGGTAAGTTTCCTAAGGTTCTTTTGGTACAAAATCATTGCTTATTACATTAACATACACTAAGTGAAAAAAATATATCTTTAAACATATAAGTTAAAATTTTAGAAACGACTTAATTTTAAATTAGTTCTTGCTAATTGACCAGTTTTACCTATTCGGCACGACATATATATATATATATATATATATATATATATATATATATATATATATATATACATATACAACATACATATAAAATATATATATATATATATATATATATATATATATATATATATATATATATATATATATCACATACAGAGAGAGAGAGAGCGGCCGCATTTTGAGAACAAAAGATGCAAAATGACGTGACTTATACGTACTTCGAAATATACAGAAAATTCCTTACTCTTGCGTAGTGGGAACAGACCTCTGCGTAGTTGCCATGTTATATATTCATAATTTAAATTCATAGTAATGCCTAAAAACTAATACATCCAGAAAGAGAATTTATATTTTTAGACACAATTTACAATGGTAATATTTACAAAGGATTCCTGTCAAAGGCTGGGGACAAATACCAAAAGTCACAGAATTCACATGAATAAGTAAAAAAAATATTCCAAAACAATTCCACTACGGACATTCGTACACAGAACCAGTTACAAATTTTGGTCAGCCCTCTTACGCCTCGGTGGTAGTTCTGGACTACTATCTGCGCTCACTGAGGGTAGTTTTAAACCCGTAGTATTTCTGGTAAATCATCTAGACTACCATGATAAATTCTGAACTACTATGTAGAACACATGTGGCAGTCAAAATTGGATGTCTAAATGCTATAAATTTCATAAAAAGTAAAAGACAATATTCTAATGAAATGATGAGCTTGCAGAATTTATTACTCAATATCTTCTTATACTATAAATATTCAATATAGATGTTTATATAAACATTCTTGCCCTGAAGAGGAAAATTTGCTGGCGTATAATTTTTCCGTATTGTATTGCAATGAATCGGATGAAAAATGTCACAAATCCTACTTCCTCCCACCCTCAACATTTTCCAATACACGATTGTTTTTTTTCCCTCTGAGGTCTCTAGAGTTTTCAGAAACTCCAGTCACAAAAACAATTCCCAAAAGACTTTTCTATATTACACTCAAACAATCTGCAGAGTTATACTGCTATGAAGACTAAAAAAAGGCATAATACTGTGACTGGAACAAAACACAGATAACCCGCAAAGAAGCAAACTTATGGCGACGTTATTTGTGTCTTAAAAAGCTATTAAATGGCTAATACTCAACTAACAACCCCTTAGAGAAGACCAACAACCCCTTAGAGAAGACCAACAACCCCTTAGAGAAGACCAACAACCCCTTAGAGAAGACCAACAACCCCTTAGAGAAGACCACCAACCCATTAGAGAAACTTCACATTGACTTCGACACTTATACATGCTAGCCCAAACCACCATAGTTTTATGGCAATTACTAAATCACTCATGATATCATTTCATTTGAATATTCCTAAATATAGCCTTTTTTCTTCATCTCAGAAAAGAATGTCTTCAGCCAGGCAAACATACTAAAAATATAAATAAAATAAAAACGGGAGATGTAACTATCAAAATACATTTGTTAAATCAACTTTAATCTATCTTACGCCGTGCATAAATTCGCTCTGAATTACTCCTCTCCCTCTCTGCATCTTCAGAGAATCAATAATAATTTTGGTTTACATTATCAAAAAAAAAAAAAAATACAGCTAAGCACTTCATGAGTTTGTTTTAATTGTGTATTAACGTCATTTAAGGTTTGACACTGTTTCAAATATATTTATTTTGTTCTCCATCAATACAGCCAAGCTATTTTTGTCTGCTTTTTCATCTTGTCTGCACTTGAGGGATTAAGTCAGACTAGTCTCCAAGAATTTGTGCCATGCAATGATAATTTATTTTCTTTCGGGGTTAACCATCTGTCTTATTTATTACCACGCATGTGTCACTTGTTTTGGGAAATATGACGTTATTCCTGCCCTTTGTATCTGCAAGTTATTTTGCCCATCTTAATTATGTCATTAAATGCATTTCCTCATTGTGACTGTACGTGTAACGTACCTGTGTACATTTTTGATATTTGTACATTACTTAGTATGCAAAAAAAAAAAAAAAAAAAAAGTAATGACAATATAGTGAAATTCCAAGAACGTGCAATTTCACTATTTTTTCACTGTGGTTATTTTACATATTGCGATATCACTTGCTTACTATGACCTTATTGTATTATTGAGTATGTAATTACTGATGTTAGTTTTTTTATTATTATTGTTTATAACGATGAGACATTCCTAGAGCTTAACTGTAATGACATTATTTTTCTACTATTTGTATATGATACGCTTGAGCGTTTGTGATATTGTGCGACCGTGGAGGTGCTGTCAGCACCTGACATAATAACTTATATAACAAGCGGTGGGCGTTTGGCAAACTGCAAGAGGAGCTATTTTCCCTTCTGTTACTTATATTTAATTTATTAGATTGTACTTTGCACTGTCTGGTATAGACTATCTCTGACTTCGTATTTGTCCAGCTTTGTGGACTCAGGATTGATTAGACTTTGTTTCTGATTTGGCATGCTGGTGTCTATACACTGTATTTTGTGGAAATAGTCTTGACCAATTGGTATCTGCATACACACAAGTACTGCTGACTTGGAATCATGTACAAGCGAGTTGTACGCACCGATACTTGTGTGTGTCCTTGTATCAGGTTAATTATATTTTCTAGAGTGCAGCAACTATTTGTCACGTAGACTGTAAATATATGATTGAACAAGGCGTCTTTATTCATTAATGATAGGTGCCTTTCACACTAGCTTTCTAAACTGATGATTTTCTGTTTAAACCGTGAGATAGCGTCTATATAAGACTTAGTGCTTTGCAATCAAAAGTTATTATGTCTCACAATATATCTGTCTTATACATCCGTTCCTGCGGATTAATATAACATTCTCGTATGCCAAGTATATCTCCCAACAATTTTTAATTTTGTAGCTCTGCGCTTTGTGCAGATTACAGAAGCAGTACTTAGTTTTTTGAAGTCCAGTAATTATTGAATATACAGTACTGTTGATCATCGTTCAAAGTACCCTTATATTAACGTTCACGAATGGGAAAGCTCCTACTGAAAAAGTATGCACAAAATGAAGACATGGTATAATCATGTGTGGTTACATTAAAAATATAATTGATATTTTAAAATATTATAAAAAAATTCCCAAAGTATTCTTATACAAAGACGAAATATAATTTTCAATTTCTGCCAAAGACATTTCTTCTACGACAGAAAGTAAAATCGAGGTGCACACTACTGAACTCATCCTGAAAGTAATTTACAAATGGTCACTCTCACTGATGATGCTTCTAAGCAATATTAATTACCTTAGCAAGTTTAGAACTAATCATAACAGTGCTTAGTCTACATACCATACATCTATTTATAATTTGCCTCTAAATCCAAAACGTCTGCGAATATCGTATAGCAAACATTGTTTGCCACCCATTAAATGCTTGGATATAAACCACTGTATCTATGTAGATGCTCCCTGCATGTTCTTAACAGGCATTTCATCAACTACTTCACCATCTTTCCTTTCGTCTCTCTTTCCCTCTGCATTCTAATTAACAATCTTTTCATTGCTTCATAATTGCCTCTCTTCTAGTTTGGTTTGGTTGACGTTCCATCTTCCTCCCTTGTCTCTTATTTCCACCTTCAAGAGGTAATCGAAGCGTAGGACTTGTGTGTGTGTGTGTGTGTGTGTGTGTGTGCGTGTGTGTGTGTGTGTGTGTGTGTGTGTGTGTGTGCGTGTGTGTGTGTGTGTGTGTGTGTGTGTGTGGTGTGTGTGTGTGTGTGTGTGTGTGTGTGTGTGTGCGTGTGTGTGTGTGTGTGTGTGTGTGTGTGTGTGTGTGTGTGTGTGTGTGTGTGTGTGTGTGTGTGTGTGTGTGTGTGTGTGTGTGTGTGTGTGTGTGTGTGTGTGTGTGTGTGTGTGTGTGTGTGTGTGTGTGTGTGCGTGTGTGTGGTTCAAATCAACCATAGGAAATTGTCAAATTTTCAAGACATCCTCCCTACTTCATCTTATTACAATATTTCTTTACTTCGTTCCTCGCCGTACTTGTGCTAATTTTCTCCTTAAAACCCTATGATAATTAACTCAAAAGGCTTTTCAACAACCTGGCTCAGGTTGTTGAAAAACTTCCTGATTTTTTTTTCTGAAGGTACACCAAAGATTTTGTAAAAATACTGTAGAAGAAAAAAGAACGCAGAAAAACTTAATTACTAGTAAGTCTTCACTCTTACTTTTGCACACACACACACAGGTCTCCTTTATATAACTTTCGTATTAGTTTATTCATTCTTTATTCATACAATGTCATTTTTACAGCGAAACCTGAAAGTAAGGAAAATGACCTGCGGCGTTAGAGCAACGCCTCCGACATTACTGCCTGCTAATGAATTAATCCGTAATGATAACGACCAATTTTTTAAAAATAATAGTAATTATAAACAAAACATGAAGGGAGGGATGGCTGGTTTCCGTGTCATGTATGCCCAAGGAGTAATCTCCAGAGCTGTCTCCAGTCATGGTTAATCCTTGTATATAGTCAACTAGCCACGCAATCTAAAGTTTAGTCGATAAATGGTATTTAGATTTGTTTTTATTCTCAATTTTGGTCATTAAAATCCATGAACGGTAGCAGGGTCATTAATCTCCAGAAGCGGTTAAATACGAGCTCTCATTGGTCGACACTTATTCATGATTCTGCATACACCAGCTCCCATTGGTCGCCATCTACTCGTGATCCTGTAAACATGGGCTGCCATTGGTCGCCACCTGCTTGTTAACTTTCAACGCAATATTTCACTCTAATATTAGTTGTTATCCCCAAAAGATCCGGCGAAACAATAACAACAAGAAAAACAACACAATAATGATATAATAAAATTATAAAATAATAATAATAATAATTCATATTACTGTTATATAAAATAAAATTATTAGCATTCATAATTATTACTGAAAGCGTGAATAATTTTGAATACACCGAGTAAAACTATATTTGTTTATTAGGAAAGAGCAGTAGTAGATGGGGAGGGAAAAGCGAAGAATGGGAGATATGTATGAAAACCCACGGAAGCACACTAAAGCACACACATACACACACACACACACTCTCTCTCTCTCTCTCTCTCTCTCTCTCTCTCTCTCTTTCTCTCTCCTCTCCCCATCTCTTCCTCTCTCTCTCTCTCTCTTTCTCTCTCTCATTCCCCTACATTTACGTATAATGGATAGCTATATTATCCTACAATACTGATGTTAAAATCCCAGAAAACAGAATCACGAAAAGAAATATGATATGAGATAAGGCATCTTTGCAGCCACTCACAATGCCCTGGACCACTGCTAACGATGCAGAGACTCAGGTACCACGTCACGCCGACCCTCAACAAAGCACTGAGAGGAAAAAAACTCCAATGGAGAGAGGGGGAAAACCGCATGACCTGAGGCGCAGTGGGGAAAGATTTAACTCCAAGATACAGGTCAGTTTGGGTGTCACTTCATAGGAACCAAGGATAAAAGTACGTCCAGATCATTATAATATTAGCGCTCAGCAGTTTTTGCTAATTGACCAGTTTTACCTATTCGGCACGTTATATATATATATATATATATATATATATATATATATATATATATATATATATATATATATATATATATATATATATATATATATATATAAACATTGAATGATTTTAATCTGCTTCAAGTCTTAAGTGATTGTAAGAACTTTCAGAGTGGGGTTTATCTCCAACCGCTGACACGAAATCAATATCGCTGTGAGTGTCTCTCTTCATTCACTTCCGCATCTTTAATTCCACATGCTTCATCGGAGAATAAGATTATTTATGACATGTTCTGGTAAATATCGTATACTTCTGAAGTGTACAGTACTGCACTTCAGAAGTTTAAGGAAAATTGGAGCCGATTGCAGTTTTGCACAACCTAAGGGAAAGGTCATATACCTGTTGCTCAATTGCGCTTTCTAGTGGAATACTAAATAGTTACAGACTAGAGTACTAGTACATCAAAGTCTTCAAAATTTCCAAACTCTTTAGAAATATTTTGACCAGCAAAAATTAATTCTTTGCTGTTAAAAAAATCACGAAAAGTAACGAAGCAAATACGATTATTCTAGAATCATGAGACGCTGTTACATGCACTTTTCGTACACTCTTTCATGCACTCTTTCATGCACTCTTCCATGCACTCTTTCGCCAGGTGGAAGACAATCTGCTGCTGACTTTGTAAACGAAGCTTTTCCATGTTAATGTCATCAGCCACGTCCATCACCACATAACGAGAAAACTTATGTGGCCACAGCTCTTGATAATGGTAATTGTTTCCAATATGAATGAAAGACATTCTGAAGGCAGTTTTCTTGTCTGAGCTACCTGTTACATTATTCGAATCTAGTCCTCACTCGACAGTCATTAAATGTCGAAGCCTTTGAGAAGACCATATTCACATTATTTTAAAAATAGAATTTTCAAATTGCATCCTATTCATTCCAATAACAATCACAACGTTCTTGTAGGTAGCTACAAGTTTGAAGCCAATCAGAGCAGATTTTCTTGAATATTCGCATGGAAACCAAAATCGGGAATAGGGCATTCAGAATTGACCAGAGGCCACATACTACATATGACATAATTACATTATACCAAGTTTGAAAATTTGAAGCCTATCGGATCAAGCGTTCTCAAGTTATAACTGCTATTTTCTACCACTTGTATGTATTACAACATAAATTGTATCGGAGTTTTTCAGGTTTTAATGCATTCAGAAAATTCTTGAGATTTGGCTTTTGTGTTGTGATTATTAGTTCTTTCTCATTCGTATTTTCTATGAGTGACATTTATTGGCTTTCTGTAGCGGTATGAAAAATTCTATATTCTCAGGATTTCCTGTCAGTTTCTCCATATAATTTATGTAAACTAGTTTGTCATCAGAGATAGCAACATTTTTCTCTTTGCCTCAGTTTTAAAAATCTTGGAAATTAGTACGTTGGATAGACATTTTTTACCTCCTAAATATAAAAATATTTCAATATTAAATGGATCTTTTTTATCTAAAAAGTTCATAGCATTGTTTAATACAAGTGGAATAACTATACGATTCATGTTACCTAATTCTTTTACCCTTTCAAATATATGTAATATATTATTTTTAAATTTTGTCTTACAAAGTGGAATAATTATATGGCCTCTTGTCACTTTTATTCATATCAGATATGCTTAATTTACCAACATTAAATTACTTCAAAGTTTCTATGATATTTCTGAATATTTTAAAGGATTTATGTAATGTTGATTTTTGGGAGCAAGTGAATTTTTAAATTTAATTATCCTGGTACAGCCAATAGGTCTTAAACCTTAAACACAAACTGTACTTTGATGTCATTATAAATAATTTATTTTTTAAAAATTTATATTTATAGGAGAACAGCAAAACACATACTGCCTTTTAAGTTTTTACCCCAGGATGTTGCCCACGACGATATCTGTTCTCTGCGAAATGAACATGGAGAGCGTGAGTGAAGGTCCTGTCGGGTGCTCATCAACTGCTCTTACCAATGTGTATGTGTGTGTGTGTGTGTGTGTTAATATATATATATATATATATATATATATATATATATATATATATATATATATATATATATATATATATATATATATATATATATATATCCATGGGGAAGTGGAACAGAATTAGTCCTCCGTAAGCCATGCGTGTCGTAAGGGACGACTAAAATGCCGGGAGCAAGGGGCTGGTAACTCCTCCTGTATATATTACTAAATATAAAAGGAGAAACTTTCGTTTTTCCTTTTGGGCCACCATGCCTCAGTGGGAAACGGCCGACGTGTTGAAAGAAAGAATATATAATATATGTGTGTGTGTGTATGTGTGTGAGTATGTGTGTGTGTATGTGTGTGTGTATGTGTGTGTGTGTGTGTGTGGGTGTGGGTGTGTGTGTGTGTGTGTGTGTGTGTGTGTGTGTGTGTGTGTGTGTACTCACCTAATTGTACTCACCTAATTGTGGTTGCAGGGGTCGAGACTCAGCTCCTGGCCCCGCCTCTTCGCTGTCCGCTACTGGGTCTCTGCTCTCCCTGCTCCATGAGCTTTATCATACCTTGTCTTAAAACTATGTATGGTTCCTGCCTCCACTGTATCGTTCGCTAGACTATTCCACTTCCTAACTACTCTATGGCTGAAGAAGTGTGTGTGTGTACTCACCTAGTTGTACTCACCTAGTTGTGGTTGCAGGGGTCGAGTCAAAGCTCCTGGCCCCGCCTCTTCACTGGCCGCTACTGGGTCACTCTCCCTGCGCCATGAGCTTTATCATACCTCTGCTTAAAGCTATGTATAGAGCCTGCCTCCACTACATCGCTTCCTAAACTATTCCACTTCCCGACAACTCTGTGACTGAAGAAATACTTCCTAACATCTCTGTGATTCATCTGAGTCTTCAACTTCCATCTGTGTCCCCTTGTTGTTGTGTCCCATCTCTGGAACATTCTGTCTCTGTCCACTTTGTCAATTCCTCTCAGTATCTTATATGTTGTTATCATGTCTCCCCTATCTCTCCTGTCCTCCAGTGTCGTCAGGTCGATTTCCCTTAACTCCCTTAGCTCCGGGACTAGTCTTGTTGCAAACCTTTGCACTTTCTCGAGCTTCTTCACATGCTTGGCTAGGTGTGGGTTCCAAACTGGTGCTGCATACTCCAATATGGGCCTAACGTACACAGTGTACAGGGTCCTGAACGATTCTTTATTAAGATGTCGGAATGCTGTT
>WNWK01028913.1:0-24899 GCA_009830355.1 Cherax destructor | reverse complement strand
TTTTTATTTTTATTCAAATGAATTTTTATTCAAACCAAAAATGGAAGATTCACTGTTATGCAATATTGTAATAATTGTACAAATAATATCACCACATTTGTGAATGTATATTAGACCCACCAGTTGGCGCGTATTAGACGTGTGAGGTCATTTGTTTACTCTTGAACATAGGCAAAAATTTAACATTTCTTTTTGAGCTCAGTTTCAAGCCATTTCCATTACTATAACCAATCAAAATCATCTCTATCGTCCATTCTGTCAAATGAGACCAGTAAATCGCAAATACAACTATAAGAAGTATACGAAAAAACACTGCAAAGTCGCTGTTTTAATCGAAAATAACGGGTTTTTTTCCCTCATTATGCACTGTGTGCTGCAGGATTTGCTTTATGTGGTGCACACTTACCATATAGATGTATTCTCTCATATCTAGGCCCAAATTTACCGATCAAAGCTTATCTGAGTGAGCTGAGCTTATGACGAAGAACTACGGTTTGGACCCTGAACTCAAAGCCGTAGAACTACGGCACGGACCCTGAAAGGGTTAAAGGAAGGGTCTGGGATAGTGACAGTTTGGAGGGACTATTCTAAACTGTGGCATCTGAGCGCCTCTGCAAAGACAGTGATTATGTATGAGTGAGGTGAAAGTGTTGAATGATGATGAAAGTATTTTCTTTTGGGGATTTTCTTTCTTTTTAGGTCACCCTGCCTCGGTGGGAGATGGCCGACTTGTTGAAAAAAAAAAATAAGTGATAGGTGCTGCTCATAAATATGCAAGCCTGAAATTTTATCTAAAACCAAGCTATACATGCAATAATACCTGTAGCTGTCAATATTTAATCAATCTTATTCAAATACTGGCTTTCAAGTAAATTTGCTAAGACCAAAGAAATTATGGTCAGTACTGAGTTTAGCTGGGTTTTTTTTATGCCAATTTTCAAAAACATTATAAACTAAATGAGATGAACCTCACATCCCTTAAACAGTAAATAAAATAAATAACTTCTTGACTATAAGGGTTACATGCATACTGTGTAACCCTTGTTATGTAATGGGTTTTCATCAACTCACAAATATATTTGTGACTTGATGACTCACTGTATGGGTGAAATTTCAGAAACAAAGTTTCAACATAACTGCATTTCTCTCTTTACCAGTGTCAGTATCTTAATACAAGGTCAGGATTGTCATTAGACCATCTTGTCTTATTTCCACCCTCACCCTCAGGGTGTGACCCACAAGTCATAACACCCAAGTACCTACTTCTAAGTAGGTGAACAGGGGCAGCAGGTGTAAGGAAATATACCAAACATTTTCACTCATGCTGGGGATCGAACTCCCAGTCCCCAGTGTGTGAGCTGAGATGGCTACCAACCGAGACACAAAACACCAATTCAACAACGTCAAATACATTACAATTCTGTAAATATTTAACTGTCACATAAGAAAAAAATTACATATTTCAATGTTAAAATAATGATGTAAATACATATGCAAGTGTAGAAATAACACACGAGTATCAATGTCACTAGCAGTTCAGTGATAGTACAGTATTAGTAGCTTATAACCGTTACTGAGTCACGAGCCTTGCACGTGACCGTTGGCCGTTACATTCTTGATGACCTAAGCATTGTCAAAGGTCAGTCTTCGAATATGAATGCCTCTCGGCCCTCCTAGCATCAGTTACCATCGAGTGGCAGAGTAGACCGGGCGTCAGGCGTTAGGCTCTGAGTTACTCCCATATATCTAACACCAATACAGCAAGTAACCAACCAAGCTCGCCTGTATTAATATACCCAATCTACGAGAAGAACCCCCACGACATCAAGGGATAAATTATGTGATCATATATTGATATTTTTAATGCACTGATGTTGCATAACTCATTGTAATATTTGATTGTTGATGTTCAGAACTTGAATTATTATTAGTTATGGGGGGAGTGCTAAACCCATAGGAGACATCCAGGCTCAATGTAAGGAGAGGAAGGGCAAGTCCAATTCCATGGATCTAAAGCCCTTCACTGGCATTAAGAACCATCTCCCTTGACGGGGTCGGCGACCTGGAACATCGGCGACTCCTCTAGACCCCAGAGCTACATCAACGAGAGCAATAAAAGACAGATGGCAGCGTAACTCAGGTGATGGCAGGGGTAGCTGCTTCATCCATCACCTACATCACCTCTGATCCCTGGAAGAACATCTCCAACTTCCCGAATCAAAAGCCCCTTCAGCATCATCAAGGCACCTGGAAGTACATCAATACGAGCAACAGAGAGATGACAGCATGACTCAGGTGATGGTGGCGCAGGTGACTCCTTCCTCCCACCTCACCCACTCTACCCTCCCCTGCACCTACCTAACAAACACCATCACTCCACCTACTTACCACAAACTGGGCCTCAGGTATACCCATATAACTCTTGCTTTCATCCAGAGGCTTCTCACTGTCACCCGCCATGATGTTTACACCAGCCAGAAGATTCCAATATTCTTCATCACATCAAACATCACACCATTTTAACCACTATTTTTAACCCTCTGCATTAACACATATTATTAGCACTCAAAAGTTACATTAACAAAGTTGAAATAATACCACATTTTTCTTCAAGTTATGGAAATATGCTTCATAAATTGGAATTTAAAACACTGAGAATTTAGACTGGTCGAATTTTTTTTTGCCTAATTTTCTATAAACTTTTTTCTTCTATTTAATTAAAATCAATTAATATAAATAATACAAATTACCGCATACATTATAAGCTTCATATATATATAAATAATACAAATTACCATACATTATAAGTTATATATATATATATATATATATATATATATATATATATATATATATATATATATATATATATATATATATATAGGTATATATATGTATATTATATATATATATATATATATATATATATATAGTATATATATTATATATATATATATATATATAGTATATATATATATATATATATATATATATATATATATATATATATATATATATATATACATATACGTAAATATATATATATATATATATATATATATATATATATATATATATATATATATATATATATATATATATAATATATATATTTATATATAGGATGGGGTCTACCTCTGGTATAAATTGTGGAACCCATAGCCTCGGATAAGAGGATAAAAAGGCTTCAAGGAAAAAAATTTGGATTTCTTCCTGATGCCATTTGAATATTCCACTTCCTCTACCACCCCATCTTTTTTTTTTTTTTTACCAATAGGTATATTTTATTACATAATATGGTACAAAAGATTTAAGAGATACATTGTTGATATAAAGATGGCATATACAGTACACGAGGTGTGAGAGATACATGTTTAGTACATATTGTTACATGTTTGTCACTGATTATAATGCGAAAATCTCATCCAGCTCTTCCGAGCTGGGGCGCGTGCCCAGAATACAGCATGCATTACCCCTCTGAACAGCAGCGCTGAGTCGCTGGAACAGAAAACTAGCTGCCCTGGGATCCCTAGTTAACCTGTTGAGTCTTTTGCCCAGCTCCTTGAGGAACTTAGATGCACTCTTTCCCCATGAGCCAAGGGTCTCTGAGCCTATGGGAACAAACATATAATGATGGGCAAGTTCTTCATATTTTCTCGACTTCTGGGACTCCCTGAAAGTGGCAGCTGCCCCTTCTTCCTCCCTAGTGTATTGGAGATAGGTATCAGCCAAGGTAGATGCACATGTGTAGTCCCACACCACCTGCTTGCCGTCTGTCCAGGCTTGAAGGGTGATACCATCTGGACGCTTTTGGCTGCCATCAGATCTGCATAGTTGGGTGGTTCCCTTACTGCTGGGCATCCGGCTGTTGTGAGGCTCCTCTTGATAATGTTATTAACCTCTTCATGTCTTGCAATCTTTCCCTCGGATTTACGACACACAAGACCATGGTACCCGAATCGGTCTGCTGCTTCACTGCCACAAATACACCTGTGTTCGGCGAGAATAGGGGCGGCAAGTCGAAGGGCAACACCAATGCGGATGGTCTGTGGGTCGAGGCGTGTGCCAAGGCTGGAGTTGGGAACAGCCAAAAGAAAGTCCCCTGCATGAGGAGCTCTCACTGCAAGGAGGCGGGCTCTATCCTTCCCTGACATTGCTGAGGCTATATTCTCTACTATTGGGCCATCCCAGTGCGATTGTTTGTAGTTGTTGGGGAGAGCAGGCCTGGTTTCAGAGCCTGTTAGATTATCCCAGATTCTGGCTCCATCAACGAACTTTTGGTCATGGATTCCAATCGTGTCCCTAAGATGTTCAGGGAGAATTGCTGCTACAAGCCCTCTGGATGCAATGCATTAAGACAGGAAAGCAGGTAGAGCAATCTGAGATGACTTGCGGACACCAATGCCTCCTAGTCTGACTGGGAGTGTAGCTTGGTCCCACTGCCCATCTTCTAGAGTAAGGTTAAGTACTTTAGTAAAGATCTGTCTCAGGATACTGTCATTTTCGTGAAGTATAGGGTTATCATATGAAGGAGCACATCTTAAGAAATATGTCAACCTGGGCAGACTCAAGCATTTTGTGAGAAGGTACAAGGCATCATGGGTGTCAAGATTGCCTATTCGTTGTTAAATTCTCCTTAATTCTTCCAGTTTCTTCCTGAGAATTGTGTCAATGGCATCGCTTCCCAGAGGTGCTCCAAGCAAGACACTATTAGTAGTGGCAATGACTGTTGCTCCTGGTAGTTTTCATATCATTGCATCTATTACTTGTTGATTGACTGAGATGATTTCACATCATATATATATATATATATATATATATATATATATATATATATATATATATATATATGCAAGAAAACCACTATGAAAAAATAGAAGAATTCCAAGCTATTCTAAATTTAGAAAGAATCCCTTAGAAACTGTCAACAGCAATTTCAATAAAACAATAAAACATCTATTGAAGGGCAAAGATGACTTAATTAAAAAATTTACTTCCACTAATCCATCTTTACCTTATATGTATGGATTAATAAAAACACACAAACCTGGTAATCCTGTTAGACCAATTATTAGCTCTATAGGTTCAGTTTCTTATAAACTTTCTAAATGGCTTGTTGATATTTTGAGCCCAATTGTTGGAAAAATTTCTAATTTTAATGTTAAAAACAACTTAGATTTAGTTGATAAATTAAGCACCTTGACTGATTTAAATTATTTCAATATGGTTAGTTTTGATGTTACCTCCTTGTTTACAAAAGTTCCAGTTGATGATTTACTAAGTTTCTTATCTGAAGAACTGGTTAATTATGATTTACCATTGCCAGTTCCTACTATCATTAAACTTATTAAACTTTGTATTGTTGATGCAAAATTTGTATTTAATGATGAGTTTTACACTCAGAAGTTTGGTATGGCAATGGGAAATCCTCTTTCACCTGTTCTTAGTAACTTATATATGGAATTTTTCGAAACAAGATTGCTTAACACTATCCTTCCCAATAGAGCTAAGTGGTATAGATATGTTGATGATATTTTGTGCCTTATGCCTAAGAATGTAGATATAAACCACTTCCTTGTTAAATTAAATAGCTTAGCTCATTCTATAAATTTTACTGTTGAATTCGAAGTAAATAACTTATTGCCCTTCCTAGATGTTTTTATTATTAAGGGTAACATTGATTTTAAATTTAAAATTTACAGAAAACCTACAAATAATTGTTCCTATGTACACTATTACTCTTCACATCAAGATAGAGTTAAAGTGTCGGTTTTTTCTTCAATGTTTTTGAGAGCTTTACGTATTTGTAGTCCAGAGTTCATAGATGAAGAAATCTCTAAAATTTATGAAATAGCTAATGATTTAAAATACCCAAGAAACATAATTGATAAATCTTTTAAAATAGCTAGGAATACTTTTACAATCAAAAGGGACAACCAACCTTATTCAAACAAAAATATGTTGGTTCTCCCTTACCATGAAAACTTGGTTGATATGCCTTCCTTTCTTAAGAATTTTAATATCAAAGTTGTATTTAAAAATCTTGATACAGTAAAAAGACTTTTGATAAAAAATTCCCCCCAAAATGCTGACGGATGTGTCTATAAGATTCCCTGTAAAATATGCGATAAAGTTTATTATGGTCAAACTGGTAAAAGTCTTGAACTAAGATTAAAACAACATAAATATAGCATTAGAACTGGACAAGATTCTAATGCTCTATTTATTCATGTGAGAGATTTTAACCATCCAATTTATTTTCAAAATGCTGAGAAGGTTGTATCAAGCAAGTCCATGGTTGAGAGAAATATAATAGAATCATGTTTCATTAAAAGCAGTTTTGAAAATAATATGAATATTTCTTTTGGTTTATATAAATTGGATTCATTTATAATTAATAAAATTTGGGAAGAATTTAATGATAAATTGGACTAATCTTAATTCTTGGGAAGAGTTTCAGGTCCTTTCTTATGTTCCTCTTCACAGAGTCGTGAGATGTTACGCTACTGTGAGGTGTAGTCTTTGTTAGTGTGATGTGACTGTGAGGTGTAGTCTCGCCCTTATATAAGCCCTTCTTGTCATGTTTCCTGTTATAGTTCCTTGATAATGTGAGTAGTCACGAAAGCGCTTGGAATTCTTCTATTTTTTCATAGTGGTTTTCTTGCATATTTTGATATCACCTGTTTACTGTGATCTTTTTGCATTTTTTAATATATATATATATATATATATATATATATATATATATATATATATATATATATATATATATATATATATTGACAGAAAACACAAACATGAACATGAATACAATGGTACAATATATCAAAGATTATGAATCTCCTCCAGCTCCTCCGAAGCCGGACGCGAGCCCATTATGCAGCATGCATTTCCCCTTTGGATGGCCATGCTGAGGCGCTGGAACATGAAAGTGGCTGCCCTTGGGTCCCTGGTGGTGTCGATGAGTCTGGAACCCAGTTCTTTAAAGAAACGTTTGTGTTTGTATATATAACATCCTACGGAGAGGGAGCATGGACACTGGGGTCGTCCCACAGTTACTAAAAACAACAGACATAGCCCCACTCCACAAAGGGGGCAGTAAAGCAATAGCAAAGAACTACAGACCAATAGCGCTAACGTCCCATATCATAAAAATCTTTGAAAGGGTTCTAAGAAGCAAGATCGCCACTCATCTTGATACCCATCAATTGCACAACCCAGGGCAGCATGGGTTTAGAGCAGGCCACTCCTGTCTGTCCCAACTACTGGACCACTACGACAAAGTCCTGGGTGCTCTAGAAGACAAACAGAATGCAGATGTTATATACACAAACTTTGCAAAAGCCTTTGACAAGTGTGACCATGGTGTAATAGCACACAAAATGCGTGATAAAGGAATAACAGGAAAAGTTGGTAGATGGATCTATAATTTCCTAACAAGTAGAACACAAAGAGTAGTAGTCAACAGAGTAAAGTCTGAGGCAGCTACTGTGAAAAGCTTTGTTCCACAAGGCACAGTACTTGCTCCCATCCTGTTCCTCATCCTCATATCGGACATAGACAGGGATATAAGCCACAGTGCTGTGTCTTCCTTTGCAGATGACACCCGAATCTGTATGACAGTGTCCACCGTTGAAGACACTGCAAGACTCCAAGCAGACATAAACCAAATCTTTAAATGGGCTGCAGAAAACAATATGAAGTTCAATGATGAGAAATTTCAATTACTCAGATACGGAAAAAGTGAAGAAATTAAAATCTCATCGGAGTACAAAACTAATTCCAACCACACAATAGAGCGAAAAACTAATGTCAAAGACCTGGGAGTGATCATGTCAGAGGATCTCACCTTCAAGGACTATAACACCGTAGCAATTCCATCTGCTAGAAAAATGACAAGATGGATAATGAGAACCTTCAAAACCAGGGATGCCAAGCCCATGTTGACACTTTACAGATCGCTTGTTCTATCTAGGCTGGAATATTGCTGCACACTAACTGCACCTTTCAAGGCGGGTGAAATTGCTGACCTTGAAAATGTGCAGAGAACCTTCACGGCACGCATAACTGCGATAAACCACCTCAATTACTGGGAACGCTTGAAGTTCCTAAACCTGTACTCTCTAGAACGCAGGCGGGAGAGACACATTATTATATACACATGGAAAATTCTCGAGGGATTAGTACCAAACTTGCACACGAAAATCACTCCCTACGAAAGCAAAAGACTCGGCAGGCGATGTAACATCCCCCCAATGAAGAGCAGGGGTGCCACTAGCACGTTGAGGGACAACACAATAAGTGTCAGGGGCCCAAGATTGTTCAACTGCCTCCCAGCATACATCAGGATTACCAACAAACCCTGGCTGTCTTCTAAGAGCACTGACAGGCACCTAAAGTCGGTACCTGACCAGCCAGGCTGTGGTTCGTATGTTGGACTGCGTGCGGCCAGCAGAACAGCCTGGTTGATCAGGCTCTGGTCCAACATGAGGCCTGGTCACGGACCGGCCGGGGGCGTTGCCCTGAATTCTCTCTCAGGTAAACTCCAGGTATTTATATATATATATATATATATATATATATATATATATATATATATATATATATATATATATATATATATATATATATATAAAACACTATCTGCGGCGATGGAGACTGAACCACGAACCCATGTCACTGAGGTTCGTAGGTTCGAGTCTCCGTCGGCCAGAGATCAGTGTTTGTGATATATATATATATATATATATATATATATATATATATATATATATATATATATATATATATATATATATATATATATATATATATATATATATATATATATATATATATATATATATATATATATATAATATATATATATATATATATATATATATATATATATATATATATATATATATATATATATATATGTCGTGCCGATTAGGTAAAACTTGCGATTTTGGCTTAAATAGCAACGCTCACCTTGCCATATAAGACAAGTGAAAATTTGTGAATGCAATAATTTCGCCAAAATCATTCTGAACATAACGAAAAAATATATTTCATTGTGTTTGTTTATTATTAAATTAATGTTAACGTATCTAAAATATATTTAGTTGGGTTAGGCTAAATTAAATTGCGCTTGTTATAATAAGGTTAGGTAGGTTTTCAAAGTTTCTCTTGGTACAAAATTATAAATTCTTACATTAACATAAATGAAAAAATATATCTTTAAACGTATAAGAGAAAATTTTAGAAAGAACTTAATTTTAGATGAGTTCTTGCTAATTGACCAGTTTTACCTAATCGGCACGACATATATATATATATATATATATATATATATATATATATATATATATATATATATATATATATAAATATGTGTGTGAGTGTATATATATATCGTGCCGAATATGTAAAAACTTGCGATTTTGGTTTAAATAGCAATGCTCTTCTTGCCGAATAAGGCAATGACCCCGCAGCCCGGTCTGTGACCAGGCCTCATTGTGGATCAGAGCCTGATCAACCAGGCTGTTACTGCTGGCCGCACGCAGTCTGACGTACGAACCACAGCCCGGCTGGTCAGGTACTGACTTTAGGTGCCTGTCCAGTGCCTGCTTGAAGACAGCCAGAGGTCTATTGGTAATCCCCCTTATGTATGCTGGGAGGCAGTTGAACAGTCTTGGGCCCCTGACACTTGTGTTGTCTCTCAATGTGCTAGTGGTACCCCTGCTTTTCATTAGGGGGATGTTGCATCGTCTGCCGACTCTTTTGCTTTCGTAGGGAGTGACTCTCGTGTGCAAGTTTGGTAATAATCCCTCTAGGCTTTTCCAAGTGTATATAATAATGTATCTCTCCCTCCTGCGTTCTAGGGAGTACTGGTTTAGGAACTTCAAGCGTTCCCATTAATTGAGGTGGTTTATCGCAGTTATGCGTGCTGTGAAGGTTCTCTGCACATTTTCTAGTTCAGCAATTTCACCTGCCTTGAAAGGTGCAGTTAATGTGCAGCAATATTCCAGCCTAGATACAACAAGCGACCTGAAAAGTGTCATCATGGGCTTGGCATCCCTGGTTTTGAAGGTTCTCATTATCCATCCTGTCATTTTTCTAGCAGATGCGATTGCTACAGTGTTATGGTCCTTGAAGGTGAGATCCTCTGACATGATCACTCCCAGGTCTTTGACATTAGTTTTTCACTCTATTGTGTGGTTGGAATTTGTTTTATATTCCGATGAAATTTTAATTTCCTCTCGTTTTCAATATCGGAGTAATTGAAATTTCTCATCATTGAACTTCATGTTGTCATCTGTGTAGGACCCATCCCGTTTAAGTAGGGGCCCAATACTGGATGTTGTTCTCGACTTTGATTTGGCATAAAAAAAGAAATACTTTGGGTTTTGGGAATTGACAAGGTGGACAGAGACAGAATGCTCTAGAGATGGGACACAGCAACAAGGGGACACAGTTGGAAGTTGAAGACTCAGATGAATCACAGGGATGTTAGGAAGTATTTCTTCAGTCACAGAGTTATCAGGAAGTGGAATAGTTTGGGAAGCGATGTAGTGGAGGCAGGATCCATTCATAGCTTTAAGAAGAGGTATGATAAAGCTCATGGCGCATGGGGTGCATAATAAAGATATCAAACTAAATTGGTGACCAGATATATTCGGCGGCCTCTCTACTCTCTCTAGTCTTAATCCCATCCATCACCAGGGATTACGTTTATGCCTTGGTGCTTTTCGTTCTTCACCGGTTGAGAGCCTCTATGCAGAAGCGAACATTCCATCCTTGTCCGATCGCCGTGATGCACATTGCCTTCGCTGTACCGCCCACAGGATGGGTATGGGGTGCATAATAAAGATATTAAACTAACTATTATGTTCGCTCTCATGACCTCCGCAATCCTTCCATGTATAGGATTGTCACAGATGTTAGTAGACGCTCCTAATTTGTTCGTCGCCTCTGTTTACTTCGTCCCTTTTCTCTTCGCCTACATTCGCTCCTGTCTTCTCTTTAGCTACCACCTTTCTATATTCATGTGGCATCTCCCTTTCCCCTACCCCCTTGGGAAGTTCCTGCTGTTTGTGTCTGTTCTTTTCCACTGCCATGCGCGAAAGCCCAACTGCCTACGGCAGCTTCTCGTTCTTTTTTTCTAGACCACTTTCGCTCTCATTCCCATGCCATCGCAGTGTACACCGATGGTTCTAAGTCTTCTGACGGCGTCGGATTTGCAGCAGTTTCCGGACAGCGTCGTGCGAGGGCATCTATTATCCTCGGCTAGCATTTTTACGGCTGAATTGTATGCCATTCTTGTAGCACTTATCCGTATTGCATCTATGTCTGTGTCACCATTAGTGGTCGTTTCAGACTCCCTTAGTGTTTTACAGGCTATCCAAAAATTTGATACACCTCACCCCTAGTTCTTCGTATCCAACTTTGGTTACGCCGTATCTCTAGAAAACACAAAGATATTGTTTTTTGTTAGGTCCCTGGTCATGTTGACATATAGGGCAATGAACAGGAAGACACTGCTGCGCGGTCAGCAGTACATGACCTTCCAGTTTCATATAGAGGTGTTCCATTTACGGACTATTTTGCTGTCATTGCTACTCACCTTCGCACCCGTTGGCAACACCGTTAGTCTGACCTGCTAGATAACAAACTTCATTCTATTAAACCGAGTATAGGTTTCTGGCCTTCTTATAGAAATTTGTCTTTGGACTGCCTCCCTGTAAGCTGCCCCTGGCAAGCACTGTTGACACCGACACTCTGAGACGCTCCTCTCAAACTTACAAGTGGCTTATGGGACAGAATTTCTAACTGACTGCAGCTGAAAGAATTCCCCACCTACATGCACGACTAAAAAAGGGTTTAACTTACTTGATGGAGTAGAAATGTCTCCTAGTCTTCCAATCTCCCTATGCTATAACCCCCTCCAAACACCATGTGTAGGGATTTTTTTTAGATTTTGCCACCGAAGTGGCTAGTTTATTGTGCACCCCATATCCATCCTGTGGACGGTAGCGCAAGAGCATATGGATACACAAAAGGCCTAGGCACTAGGCCCCAAAGGGGTTAACAATTGTACATTTGGGTTTATATCTACATTTCAATTATCTGTTACAAGCAGGTATCTTATTTCATGAATAAGATATCTTGACATGTCACATAGGTTATTATATTGTCTATCTCTATATTCCTCAATAAGTGCACAATTAAGCACATAGTGTTCAAGACAGTGACCATATGCCTGATCACATAATTTGCATTTAGTTTGATCATCATCTGTGTCTCCCAAACTGTCAGAAGTACCTGTAGTCAAGCCTAAGCCTGGCCACTACAACATCAGTCAGTCTGTTCACATTGCAAGTTGCTCCACAAACATGCCCATCTGTGCTTGCATTATCATGAGCACAGATAGGCACGTTCATGGAAATTAATTTGGATTAATATCTACAGTTCACTTATCTGTTACAAGCAAATTTAGGAAATTTGCTTAGAATAAGTGGTATCCTACCTTCACTAATAAGATATCTTGACATGTCACATAGGTTATTATACTGTCTATCTCTATATTCCTCAATAAGTGGACAATTCAGCACATAGTGTTCAAGACAGTGACCATATGCCTGATCACATAATTTGCATTTAGTTTGATCATCATCTGTGTATCTCCCAAACTGCCAGAAGTACTTGTAGCCAAGCCGAAGCCTGGCCACTACAATATCAGTCAGTCTGTTCACATTGCAAGTTGCTCCATAAACATACTTATCTACGTTCATGTTATCATAGTGGGTTATAGATCTACTCAGGCTTCTAACTGCATTCCTATAACAATCATTTTCATTATTTACTTCTCTCCATATATTATTCCTAATGCTAGACACAGATATACCAAAGTTATATTCTACATTCTCCTTCTGGGTACTCTTCTTGGCATGTGGTTAGCTATCGGTTGGGTGCGTAAGTGAGATAAGATGTTTTTTAACGGTGCTTTTGAAAATGGAGGTTGTGTCTGCAGTTCTTGAGTTTTCAGGCAGGGCCTAAAATCTGGAACTCCCTGCCTCAAAACTCAAGAACTGCAGACACAACCTCCATTTTCAAAAGCACCGTTAAAAAACATCTTATCTCACTTACGCACCCAACCGATAGCTAACCACATGAAAACTACTTTATTTTGCACATATCCACAGCAAAATACACTTATTGATATCTGTGATTCCCCTTAATTTGCACAGTTCTAACCAAAATTCTAATACAACTATTGCTTCATAATACTTAAGCTAGTCATAAGTTTGCCTAAGACACTCCAATACATCACCTTTATCATTAATATATAAACTAATTGCTAACTTCTTATACTAATTGTTAAATTCTCAATGTTTAAATTCCAGTACCTATATTTTGTAAACCTAATTAATCACTACAATTACCTAACCTTACTATCTGTATAATCATTGTGTAGCTATTGAGTAAGACCTATCATAAGACTGCCTGAAAAGCCTAGGCATACCTAGGCATATTATTGGCCATCTTGTAATATCAACTTTAATGTATAACTGTAAGTACCCCCACCTTGTATTACATGAAATAAATAAAGAATTTGAAGAATTCAAAACAATAATAACAATAATACGGGAAAGTGTTTGACCCTCCAGACAGTCAGGAGATCGTGGATTGTACCTGCGCCTGCTCGCCGGTCTCAGAGCGCATTGGAAATAAGTCACTCTGTCTGACTTTTTTGGGTTATCCTTGGTTCTTTACACATATGCTGCTATGTACGAGAATCTATGTAACTGCGTTTGTGTATACCGCAATAAACTTGCTTACTTAACTTCCCTCTATTGTGGTCGAGGTTTCTTTCCCGGACACAGGAAGGCAGGGCTCGTTACGGCGCAAACTCTCAGTGGCCCTATAAGCCCCAATAACAACAACAACAACACGAGGCAACATGAGTACTGTGAAGGTAAATGTGTCTGGTCAAGTATAATTTAATTTATACTGTTTATTGGTAGAATGAAAGCCGGTTCTTATATAATGACATCAGTGTGTATAATAATTATGTGGTATAATTTGGTTCAAGATATATAACACCATCAATATGTGGTTGCTGGGACAAATTAGGTCGCAGTTTATTAGGGATCTTTCTATATACCAGAATATCGTTAATATTTATGTATGAATTATGTATGTACACCTCATTTCACCATTGTTTTGATTTGATTACTATTTAGTCAATGCGTTTCATTGAAATTTCATTGGATTATAGAGGGCCCCAGTGGAAACAAGTCAGTTTTTTCTGATTTTTTTTTTGTATTATGCTGGTGGGTAATTTACACTGTATAATAATTGTACTTATGTGCCTAAATAAACTTACTTATGACCCTGTTACTATCTACCATAAGTTTAGGGCTATTAAACTAGAGCATAAAATTACAGATAATTACCTATTTTCTGTTGCTCACTTTATGTAAAGAGTTCCTAATCTTTTTGTATTGATAATTTTTAATAAAATAAATAACTTAGTTCATAATGTCAGTCTAAGTTTTGCTCCAAATAATGTGTATCCTGTGGGCTTTCTGATAAGATAACCCAGGGTAGGGAGGGTTAGCCACCCAGGATAACCCAGGGTAGGGAGGGTTAGCCACCCAGGATAACCCAGGGTAAGGAGGGTTAGCCACCCAGGATAACCCAGGGTAGGGAGGGTTAGCCACGCAGGATAACTCAGGGTAGGGAGGGTTAGCCACGCAGGATAACTCAGGGTAGGGAATGTTAGCCACCCAGGATAACTCAGGGTAGGAAGGGTTAGCCACCCAGGGTAGGGAGGATTAGCCACCCAGGACAACCCAGGGTAGGGAGGGTTAGGCACCCAGGATAACCCAGGTTAGTCACTCAGGATAACCCAGGGTAGGGAGTGTTAGCCACCCAGGATAACCCAGGTTAGTCACTCAGGATAACCCAGGGTAGGGAAAGTTAGTCACTCAGGATAACCCAGGGTAGGGAGGGTTAGCCACCCAGAATAACCCAGGGTAGGGAGGGTTAGCCACCCAGGATAACCAAAGTAGGGAGGGTTAGTCACTCAGGATAACCCAGGGTAGGAAGAGTTAGACACTCAGGATAACCCAGGGTAGGGAAAGTTAGTCACTCAGGATAACCCAGGGTAGGGAGGGTTAGTCACCCAGCATAACCCAAGTATGGAGGGTTAGCCACCCAGGATAACCCAATTAAATCAGTGCATCATTGAGGGACTGTCTGTCTTATTTCCATCCAGATCCTCAATCTTGTCCCCCAGGATGCAACCCACACCAGTCGACTAGTGCCCAGGTACCTACTTGCTTGCTAGGTGACCAGGACAACAGTTGTAAGGAAACCCACCCAATGTTTCTACCCTTGCCAAGGATCGAACCATGAGCACCGTGTGGGAAGCGAGAGCATTGCCTACAAGCCTACTGGCCATATGCATTGGTTTGAAATAAAGAATCTGAATTTGAATTTAAATATTGTGATCAGAATTATATTGCATATTGTTTGAGGAAATTTATTATTTCAAATTGTCTTTCAGATTGGCATCATTGGGGGCTCAGGTCTCAATAATCCAGAATTATTTGAAGCTTCAAGTGAAAGTTGTGTCCAGACTCCCTTTGGTTCTCCTTCAGATGTATTAGTTGAAGGCAAAATTAGTGGAGTTCCTTGTGTTTTGTTGGCCAGGTGAGAATATGTTTTAAATTATTAAAAAAAGCATCTTGTGAATTATAATTTTTGTTAACAAGTTGGCTGTTTCCCACCAAGGTAGGGTGACCCAAAAAGAAAGAAAAAACTTTCATCATCATTCAACACTTTCACCATCACTCATACATAATCACTGTCTTTGCAGAGGTGCTCAGATACAGCAGTTTAGATGTCCCTCCAAACTGCCAATATCCCAAACCCCTCCTTTAAATATATGTATTCTCTCTATTACTATCTCTTGTATTTTTACTATAGCTATATTTGAGCCTTCCCTTTAAAACAGGTCCCTTATTGCTGGTGAAGAACTCTTGATCAGAGTAACTGGAGCTACCCTTCTTTTCCTCTGATCAAAGTTGATTGCTTCCCATTCCCAGCCACTATGAAATATACAACTTCTTATTTTGTGTTTCATTGTCATTGACAGGTGTTTATTGCACTCATATTTGCACATGATGGGATAATAAAAAATGTACAAGTTGTAGATATTTCTAAAGCTTTATTTCTGTCCCATTAGGCACGGAAGGAAGCATTCTATAATGCCAACAAACGTCAACTACCGAGCAAACTTATGGGCCTTGAAGGAGAAAGGTTGTACACACGTTATTGTTTCTACAGCCTGTGGCTCATTACAAGAACACATTAAGCCAGGAGATTTTGTACTACTGGATCAGTTTATTGATAGGTAAGTTATTACCTTTGAAAAGTGGAGTAGAATGCCCAGAATCATTTTATAACAGAGGTAGAAGTAGTACAGAATTAAGAAAATGAATTAGCCAATATGATTGTATGTGATGTCATGTTTAGATGATATTGTCTCATTACTAGTCACCTCGAGTGAACCTGTAAATAACAGTCCAGTTCGTCTCCCATTAATCTTCATCAATAAATTGCTTCCCTTTTCTTGGGTAAGGAGGTATTTCACTTGCCACCCCAAAGACATGCAAAAGTATTGCAAGGAAGTAAAAAAAAATATAACATACTTCAATAAAAATAATATAATATTCAGTAGATGCTTGATTAATCAATCTCCCATCATATGAAATCTGTCAACTCTCCAAATTGTATATTACCATCGTTGTTAATTGTTGCAGCCATGGAATTGTGACTTTGTGTATCATACTAGGTAACTAGCACTGACTAAATTATTCCAATAATGGTTAATGGGGTTTAAAGCCTATTGACTATATGAGGTCATTAACGCTGCATGTAACCTTTTCACTACAAACAAGAATACTTTACTCCTTAAAATAGGGATTAAAGTAAACTCTCAGCATATATGTACACACAGAGAAATACAGTGGACCCTCGGTTTTCGTTCACCTCCAAACTCGAACAATTATGTAAGTGTATTTTCGTAATCTACAAAAACCTCTCACAGTTATAAACATCTATAGATTACCACAGTCAAACATTCAGCAATTTAGTGAAAAATTAGGAAGTATGATTACTGATGCACACATGAACAAAGACCACTTAATCCTCACAGGCGACTTCAATATAAACCTCCTACAAGATCAGGACCCACTAGTAACTGAATTTACAAACACTATGAGCAACTGCTTGCTGCTCCCGACAATAACAAAACCTACGAGAATCTCTGAGACCTGTGCCTCTCTATTAGACCATATCTGACTAACACCATATCCCCATTAAAATCAGGCATAATCACAGACAATACCACTGACCACTACCGACCTTTCTCATAACAAATCTCGGAAAATTACCACTAGAGACTACTAAAGTTACCTTCAGACTACATAATGAGACAGCTATAAATAGCTTTATAACAACTATGACAAACATTGACTGGCAAACAGAAATAGACAACTTCCCAGATACTGACTTATGTATTAATAATTTTCTTAAAAAGACCCAATACTTCTATAATAAACACTGCCCTAAAAAAACTAAACAAATCACAACTAAAAGATTAAATAGTCCCTGGCTAACCCCCAGCATACTCAAGTCCATTAATATAAAGCACCTATATGAAAAACAGTACAGAATGGGACAAATATCAAGAGAAGAAACAAAACGGTACTCATCAAACCTAACGAGTCTGATAAGAAGGTCAAAAACTGTACTATGAGAACAGATTACATAACTTAAAAGGTGATATAAAAAAGACCTGGAAAACCCTATCTGAAATTCTAGGAACAAAAAAGATATCCACAAACAAAACAATCAAACTAACAAAACCAGATGAACCCCTACTCCCACCTATTGAAACAGCAAACAAACTCAATGATTTCTTCTCCACCATAGGTAAAAAGCTGGCAAGCAAAATCCCAAGTTCTAATACTCCACCTAACGACTATCTCACTGGCACCTATCCGAACACACTATTCCTAGCCCCAACCAACCCAATAGAAGTTTCACTTATAATCAACACATTAAAAAACAAAGCAGGTGACCTAAATAACTTACCACCTTATATATACAAAAAGCCTCTCAAGTTCTCTCACCAATTATTGCAACACTTTTTAACAAATCCATTGAATCCTCTACCTTCCCATCAATACTCAAAATAGCGAGGGTCACCCCAATACATAAGGGAGGAGATCAAGCAGACCTGAATAACTACAGGCCGATATCTAACTTACCCTTCTCTCCAAAATCTTTGAAAAATTAATTCATAGACAAATATATTCCTACCTCACCTCCAACAACATACTCAACCACTGTCAATTTGGATTCAGGCCTAATAAAAATACAAATGATGCCATTATACACATGTTAGAAATAATTTACACCGCCCTTGAGAAAAAGAAATCCCAGTGGGAATCTTCATTGATTTACGTAAAGCTTTTGATACAGTTGACCATGATCTGTTACACTTAAAATTATCGCACTATGGTATAAGAGGACACTCCTTAAACTACCTAAAATCATACCTTAGCAACAGAAACCAATATGTGACACAAATGGAGCTAGCTCCACCGCACAAACTATTACCGTAGGTGTCCCACAGGAAGTGTTTTTGGCCCACTACTCTTTCTCATTTACATTAACGACCTACCAAATGCATCTCAACTACTCAAACCCATACTTTTGCAGATGACACTACATACGTTATCTCTCACCAAGCCCAGACACACTAGCCAACACTGCAAATACTGAATTGCAGAAAATATCTACCTGGATGATGACCAACAAACTTACTTCAATATTGATAAAACCTATTTTATCCAGTTTGGGAACAGAGCTGCAAACGCACCACTTAACATAATGATAAACGGGTCCCCTATCGCAAAACTCACAGAGGGAAAATTTTAGGAATACATCTTGACAGTGGCCTCAAATTTCAAACACATATACAACAAATTTCCAAGAAAGTCTCAAAGACCGTGGGAATACTATCCAAGATACGGTACTATGTTCCACAACCAGCTCTCCTTACCCTATATCACTCACTCATTTACCCCTACCTCACCTATGGAATCTGCATGGGGCTCTACATCAATAACTCATCTCAGACCACAATAACAATACAACAAAAGGCAGCAGTTAGAATGATAACAAATTCCCACTCCAGGCAACATACTCCACCAATATTCAAAACCTAAACTTACTCACCATACAAGACATCCATACTTTTTACTGTGCCTATTACATACATAGAACACTCTATGCAGATATTAACCCACCACTCAAACTTCTCCTTACTATTTTAACAGGACAATGACCATAACACTAGACACAGATCACCCCTCGATGTTCTCCGTGTCCACCTAACACTATGTAAAAACTCAATGCACATAAAAGGCACGAAAATTTGGAATTCATTACCTGTCATTGCCAAAGAAACCCTACCTGTACCCCAATTCAAAGCGATGCTAAAAACCACCTTCTCACCCAAAGCTAATTGCTCCATATCAACCATTCCCAGCAAAGTAGAATAATCACTTAACGTAAACCTGACTTTAAAGTCAATGTATTGTATGAATGAACGAATGAATGAATGTAAAACCTGTTATGAATAATACTTACTTAGCTAATTATTCCCCCAACACTTCATTATAATGACCACGTAAACTAACTGCAATGCAATTAATTGTTTTAAATTGTTATCTCACTCAATTAGTTGCATTGCTGCAATAAATTGCTACAATTAATTGATATGTTCAACTTATATTCAAACTTTAAAACTTAGATATGCAACTTTACTTATTTTATAAATTATCAACCATAACTTTTTATTATTTTATTATTATTATTGCTTTAATTTGTTTAATCTGATTTAATTAATTTTATAATGAAGACAAAGTACAAAACTATGTTCAAATTTCATAGCTTAAATACTCACCTCTACTCATTGTATACTATCTACAATAATTCTTACAATTTAGTTTTAAGTTAATTTTAAGTCTGCCCAAAATGCCCTTCATACTAGGGCTTTTGGCATGTACACCTCATGTAATCTCAATAACCAAATGTAATTCTTTGTATCATGTCCAAATAAAATTATTATTATTTTTATTATTATTTAAATGTATTTTGGGGTCTGAAATGACTAATCTAATTTACATTTGTCCTTATGGGAACAAATTCGTTCGTAACGGCACTCAAACAGCATTCTGGAAAGAATTTTCAACGAAAACCGAGGGTCCACTGTACTACATCCCTCAGGGTATTTATCTGGTCTGACAAATGCATAAAGGAAACAGACACAACATGTCTGAAATTTTATTTAGAGATGAAGAATTGAGACACTTATGCAACATATGGAAATCTTTATTGAAGAAACGTTCGCCACACAGTGGCTTTAGAGATGTTTTGGTTCAAATTTTGGGTGAAGAATCTCTTTGTGGGCGAAATGTTTTCAAACAAAAATTCCCAAATACAGTGGACCCCCGGTTTTCGTGATTTTTTTTGCTTTCCCGACATTACCAAACGAATTTATCCCCATAAGGAATAATGTAAAGTAGACTAGTCCTTTAAGACCCCAAAATACACTTACAAAAGCATTTAAAAAATACACTTGCATAAAAGGGCGAGTTTGGAGCAGGACTTTTACTCGACATTATTTAGTGCTGAAGCTTGGGAAAATATGTCCTGTGTTTTTGGCTATCATTCTCTACCACATCAGAACGACAAAGCGTGTGCAGACATTCCACGCATGGAGAGGAAGGACATCCACCTGGGATTCTCCATTTACCAATGGATAAACCTTTTTGTGCTGATACTCGTAATATTCTTGAAGAATCCTGCAAAGAATTCTGCTAGCACAATGTACACTCAAAAGGTTAGTCTGATTTTCTCTTGGTCCTACATTATTTGAATATTTTTTTTTAACAAGTTGGCCATCTCCCACCAAGGCAGGTTGACCCAAAAGAAAGAAAATCCCCAGAAAGAAAATACTTTCATCATCATTCAACACTTTCACCTCACTATAAACTTTAAAATACTTTAAATGTTATAAATGGTGCAAAGGTGACATTAAAACAATATAAAAGATGGTTGAAAAACCGCTACATTATATATGCCCTCATTAGGGGTGAATTGTTTAACGGGGTTTAGGACAGAACTCCGTCGTTAAGTGAGGAGAGGCTGTATATGATTGATTAATTAATTACTTAAGATTGACACCATGAGCATAGCTTTTTTTTTCCTGTAGATACAAATAGTTAATTACATCTCTGCAGTATACAGTATTTCAATACATCTTACCTGCCAGAGAAGCCTTCTGGGCACAGATTGAGAAATGTAGTAAGTTGGCATGAACTACAGTTGTGCAAACACAGCTCATACTCAAGACTGCATAATCTGCTGAGCAAAAATGGTCTTCACTACTTCTTAAAATTTAAAGCCAGGTATGGCAGCAACATTACTAAATACAACTACAATAAATCCATTCCCCCAATGACACAGATCAAGTTAGGCAAATTAAGACTTTACATTATTTCTTAATGGACTCTGAATTATCAGTTACTTTCCAATTCATATTCACTCTTTTAACTTTTATCTGCAGTCCATTTCCACAGTTTGTAATCTCTATACTCTTCCTTATATAAACTACCGATATTCATTTTTTTAATACACTGGCCATCTCCCACAAAGGCAGGGTGACCCAAAAGAAACAGTCACCATAATTTACACTATCACTGTCTTGCCAGGTGCACACAGATATGACAGTTTAGATGTCACTCTAAACAGCAAATATCCCAAACACCTCCTTTATAGAGTGCAGGCACTGTACTAATTTAGTTCAAGCTAATTTTCAGATGTGGGAAATACAATGCCTGCACTTTAAAGGAGGGGTTTGGGATATTGGCTGTTTGGAGTGACATTTAAACTGTCGTATCTGGGCACCTCTGCAAAGACAATGAGTATGTGTGAATATTGGTCATAGTGTTGAATGATGACGAAAGTTTTTTTCTTTTCTGGGGTCACCCTGCCTTGGTGGGAAACAGCTGACGTTTAAAAAAAAAAAAGTATTTTAGCTCGGAACTTTTAACACACTCACTAAATTCTTTTATCAGTTTAATAAAATTCCCACTAATTGATAGTTTTCAAGTGATGCTTCAAATAATTAATGTTTGCTTTCCCTTTCCACAAAAGAGGAAATTAGTATACGTACTATCTGGCAGCAATTGTTTACTGAAAGAGCCAAACCAGCAAGTAATTTTTTCCAGTAAATGTTTAAAATACATATATACCATACATACCTTTTCTGCATACGTACTATATATATTCACTGACACTTCATTACATCAATTGGTCCAATTTGTAAAGGATTTGCCTAATGTAGAATTTTCTTCACATAACCTACAGACCTATGACCTATGGGTGTTGAGCACATCTGAAGGAGCACTCAAAACATTTAATAAAGATTTAAAGATATTCACTTGCTTAAAAACATGAAAAGTTCAAAGCTTATTTGCACTGAAAAACAATTTTGTGTGGACAGGTTAAAGCTGCTTTGTTGTACAAGTGTAGGTAAAAAGAAAATATAAGACTGGACACACAACAAAGAATAAGACTCACAATTGAGAAGTGCAACAGGCCATTATATGCCGTGAGGAGCACAGTACAGAAAAGACTCGTATTGAGTGCAAGAAAATATTTTCCCCTGATTGCTTATACGTAACAACATTTAACAAATTTTAGCATACTTTTCACTGAATTTGTGAACATCTTAATTTTTTTTTAACATGTCAGCCATTTCCCACTGAGGCAGGGTGACCCAAAAAGAAAGAAAGAAAAAAAAACTTTTATCATCATTCAACACTTTCACCATCACTCATACATAATCACTGTCTTTGCAGAGGCGCTCAGATACGACAGCTTAGACATCCCTCCAAACTTAAAATAACCCAAATCCCTCCTTTAAAGTGCAGGCATTGTACTTCCCATTTCCAGGACTCAAGTCCGGCTAACCGGTTTCCCTGAATCCCTTCACAAAATGTTACCCTGCTCACATTCCAACAGCTCATCAGGTCCCAAAAACCATTCGTCTCCATTCACTTCTATCTAACACGCTCACGTACACTTGCTGTAAGTCCAAGCCCCTCGCCCACAAAACCTCCTTTACCCCCTCCCTCCAACCTTTTTACCTTTTTCAGGATGACTTCTACCCCACCTTCCTTCCCCTACAGATTTATACACTCTCCAAGTCATTCCACTTTGATCCATTCTCCCTAAATGACCAAACCACCCCAACAACCCCTCTTCACCCTCTGACTAAAATACTTTTAGTAACTCCACACCTCCTCCTAATATTTACACCACACATTGCCCTTAGACAGAACATCTCCACTACCTCCAGCCGCCTCCTCGCTACAGCATTTACAACCCAAGCTTCACACCCATATAAGTGTGTTGGTTGACCCCTGGAGAGAATTCCAGGGGTCAATGCCCCTGCGGCCTGGTCTATGACCAGGCCTCATGTTGGACCAGAGCCTGATCAACCAGGCTTTACGTGGCCCAGAGTCAACGTATGAACCACAGCCTGGCTGGTCAGGTACGAATTTTAGGTGCCTGTCCAGTGCCTGCTGAACAGCAGGGGTTTGTTGGTAATCCATCTGATGTATGCTGGGAGGCAGTTGAACAATCTTGGGCCCCTGACACTATTGTGTTGTCCCTCACGTGCTAGTGGCACCTGCTTTTCATTGGGGGATGTTACGCCTGCCGAGTCTTTTGCTTTCGTGGGAGTGATTCTGTGTGCAAGTTTGGTAATAATTCCTCGAGATTTTCCATGTGTATATAATAATGTTCCTCCCACCTGTGTTCTAGAGGTCAGGTTTAGGAACTTCAGCGTTCCCAGTAATTGAGGTGGTTTATGTGTGCCGTGAAGGTTCTCTGCACATTTTCAAGGTCAGCAATTTCACCCGCCTTGAAAGGTGCAGTTAGTGTGCAGCAATATTCCAGCCTAGATAGAACAAGCAATCTGTAAAGTGTCAACATGGGCTTGGCATCCCTGGTTTTGAAGGTTCTCATTATCCATCATGTCATTTTTCGAGCAGATGCGATTGCTACGGTGTTATGGTCCTTGAAGGTGAGATCCTTTGACAGATCACTCCCAGGTCTTTGACATTAGTTTTGCTCTATTGTGTGGTTGGAATTAGTTTTGTACTCCATGAGTTTTAATTTCCTCATGTTTTCCGTATCGAGTAATTGAAATTTCTCATCATTGAACTTCAATTGTTTTGCAGCCCATTTAAAGATTTGGTTTATGTCTGTTGAGTCTTCCCGTGTCTTCAATTTGGGCACTGTCATACAGATCGGGTGTCATCTGCAAAAAGAAGGCACTGGCATATCCCCCCTCTATTCCGTATGAGGATGAGGAACAGGTGGGGGATATTTCCTTGGGAAAGCTTTTGGGGGCTCCTCAGACTTTACCTGTTATTTTCTTTTTTTTTTGTTTGGGAAAATTTTAGATATCTCCCTTTTCCTGTTATTCCTTTATCCCCAATTTTTTTTTATTACCTTTGGCCCCACTTTTCAAAGGTTTTTAAAGTCTGTGTATATAACAAACCCCTTTGTTTTCTTCTAGAGCATCCCCGGGCCTTGTGGTGGTCCGAGTTGGGCAGACAGGAGCGACCTCCTAAACCCTCGCCCTGGGTTGTGCAAAAATGGGTATCAAGATGAGTGGCGATCTTGCTTTTAGAACCCTTTCAAAGATTTTTATGATATGGGGTTAGTATTCTGAGTTCTTTGCTATTGCTTTACTGCCC
>WNWK01028912.1:0-24901 GCA_009830355.1 Cherax destructor | reverse complement strand
CCCACTAACAGAACACTTGCTCAATCTAATTTTCAATGCTACCCAAGAAATAAGCTTTGATAATTCTATTTACTCATGTGCGAGTCCCACTCAAATCCAACCCCTCTCACTCATGAATTTATCCAACCTAAATTTGAAACTACCCAAGGTCCTAGCTTCAATAACCCTACTAGGCAGACTGTTCCACTCATCAACTACCCTATTTCCAAACCAATACTTTCCTATATCCTTTCTAAATCTAAATTTATCTAACTTGAATCCATTATTGCGGGTTCTCTCTTGGAGAGATATCCTCAAGACCTTATTTATATCCCCTTTGTTAATACCCATTTTCCACTTGTATACCTCGATCATGTCTCCCCTCATTCTACGTCTTACAAGTGAATGTAATTTAAGGGTTTTCAATCTTTCTTCGTAAGGAAGATTTCTAATGCTATGTATTAATTTAGTCATTCTACGCTGAATGTTTTCTAACGAATTTATATCCATTCTGTAATATGGAGACCAAAACTGAGCCGCGTAATCAAGGTGAGGCCTTACTAATGATGTATAAAGCTGTAATATAACCTCTGGACTTCTGTTGCTAACACTTCTTGATATAAGAACATAAGAAAGGAGGAACACTGCAGCAGGCCTGTTGGCCCATACTAGGCAGGTCCTTCACAATCCGTCCCACTAACAGAATATTTGCTCAACCCAATTTTCAATGCTACCCAAGAAATAAGCTTTGACAATTTTACCCACTCATGCGCGAGTCCCACTCAAATCCAACCCCTCTCACTCATGAATTTATCCAACCTAAATTTGAAACTACCCAAGGTCCTAGCTTCAATAACCCTACTAGGCAGACTGTTCCACTCATCAACTACCCTATTTCCAAACCAATACTTTCCTATATCCTTTCTAAATCTAAACTTATCTAACTTGAATCCATTATTGCGGGTTCTCTCTTGGAGAGATATCCTCAAGAACTTATTTATATCCCCTTTGTTAATACCCATTTTCCACTTGTATACCTCGATCATGTCTCCCCTCATTCTACGTCTTACAAGTGAATGTAATTTTAGGGTCTTCAATCTTTCTTCGTAAGGAAGATTTCTAATGCTATGTATTAATTTAGTCATTCTACGCTGAATGTTTTCTAACGAATTTATGTCCATTCTGTAATATGGAGACCAGAACTGAGCTGCGTAATCTAGGTGAGGCCTTACTAATGATGTATAAAGCTGTAATATAACCTCTGGACTTCTGTTGCTAACACTTCTTGATATAAATCCCAGTAATCTATTTGCCTTATTACGTACGCTTAGGCATTGCTGTCTTGGTTTAAGGTTGCTGCTTACCATCACCCCCAATTCCTTCTCGCAATCTGTATGGCTAAGTTCTACGTTATTTAACTTATAAGTGCTTGGGTTATGGACACTCCCGAGCTTCAGAACCTTGCATTTATCTACATTGAACTGCATCTGCCACTTTTCTGACCACGAATTAAGTTTGTCTAAATCTTCCTGAAGTTCTATGACATCTATGTTTGAATCAATTATCCTACCTATATTCGTGTCGTCGGCGAATTTGCTCATATCACTAGAAATTCCCTCATCAAGGTCATTGATATATATTATAAATAACAATGGGCCTAAGACTGATCCCTGTGGAACACCACTTGTTACAAGTCCCCATTCGGATTTAACCCCATTTATGCACACTCTCTGCTTCCTATTGGTGAGCCATGACTCGATCCATGACAGCACTTTTCCCCCAATGCCATGAGCTGCCACTTTCTTTAACAGTCTCTGGTGCGGTACTCTATCAAAAGCCTTACTAAAGTCTAAATAAACAATATCGAATTCTTTATCGTGATCAACAGCCTCAAAAGCTTTACTGAAGAAGGTTAATAAATTAGATAGGCAGGAACGGCCCCTCGTGAATCCATGCTGGGTATCATTAATCAAATTATGGTTATCTAGATGGCTTCTAATAATATCAGCTATAATTGACTCTAGTAATTTGCCTACAATTGAGGTCAGGCTTATTGGGCGGTAGTTTGACGGTAGTGACTTGTCCCCTGCTTTAAAAAAAGGAATTACATTAGCCATCACCCACATATCAGACACTACACCTGTTTGAAGAGATAAATTAAAAATGTTAGATATTGGTTCACAGAGTTCTATTTTGCATTCCTTAAGAACCCTTGCAAAAAGCTTATCAGGACCCGGCGATTTATTTTGTTTCAGTCGGTCCAGCTGTTTCATAATCATTTCGCTAGTGACTGTGATATTACATAATTTATCTTCTTCTGGGCCTCTGTAAAAATTAATTACTGGGATATTATTAATGTCTTCCTGTGTGAAAACCGAGAGAAAATAATTATTAAAAATAGAGCACATATCATTCTCCTTGTCAGTAAGATGCCCAAAGTTATTTTTAAGGGGACCTATCTTATCCCTAACTTTTGTTCTATAAACCTGGAAAAAACTTTTTGGGTTAGTTTTTGAATCCCTAGCAACTTTAATTTCATAGTCCCGTTTAGCTTTTCTTATTCCCTTTTTAACGTCCCTCTTAATGTCAGTATACTGATTTATAAGATGACCCTCACCTCTTTTTATGCGCCTATAAATTCCTTTCTTCTGCCCTAAAAGATATTTGAGCCTATTATTCATCCATTTTGGGTCATTTCTACTTGATCTAATTTCTTTATATGGGATAAATGTTCTTTGGCCGGACTTGAGTTCTGGAGATGGGAAGTACAGTGCCGGCACTCTGAAGGAGGGGTGTAAATGTTGCAGTTTTATAACTGTAGTGTAAAGCACCCTTCTGGCAAGACAGTGATGGAGTGAATGATGATGAAAGTTTTTCTTTTTCGGGCCACCCTGCCTTGGTGGGAATCGGCCGATGTGTTAATAAAAAAAATAAAAAATGTTCTTTGGGCAGCCTGTATAGTGTTAAGAAAACTGTCATATTGATACCTCTCTTCTTCACCCCAGTCCACAGTTGATAAGTGTTCTCTAAGTCCATTATAATCTGCTAAGCGAAAATCTGGGACCATTACTGAATTATCCCTACTATCATACATCCATTCAATGCTAAAGGTAATTGACTTGTGGTCGCTTGAGCCGAGTTCCTCTGTAATTTCTAAATTATTAACAAGGGTTTCCTTGCTTGCCAGAACCAAGTCAAGTAGGTTATTTCCCCTTGTAGGTTCTGTTACAAACTGCTTCAAAAAGCAATCCTGAACTAGTACTTCTAAAAAGTCGTTAGATTCTAAATCCCAGTAATCTATTTGCCTTATTACGTACGCTTAGGCATTGCTGTCTTGGTTTAAGGTTGCTGCTTACCATCACCCCCAAGTCCTTCTCGCAATCTGTATGGCTAAGTTCTACGTTATTTAACTTATAAGTGCTTGGGTTATGGACACTCCCGAGCTTCAGAACCTTGCATTTATCTACATTGAACTGCATTTGCCACTTTTCTGACCACGAATTAAGTTTGTCTAAATCTTCCTGAAGTTCTATGACAGCTATGGAAAAATAAACACATAAGCAGTATGTGATCCTTTATTGACAACGTTTCGCCCACGCAGTGGGCTTTATCGAGTCACAGACAGATCTACCTGGAAAATGAGCAACATAGAGATATATATAGGGTACAGTCAGGTGGAGAATGCTGGGTCAGGTGGAGAAAGCTGCATGTGAGTCTTAAAAGTAGTGTGAAAACATAGTGTGACTTAAAGGACCTGCAGTGTACCATTCTTGAGTTCTAGGTGGGATAGCGTTGAAGAAGTTTCTTGGCAGTAGGTTCAGCTATGTTGTAGAAGCCGTTGTTCTGGTTGAAGTTGTTGGACATACAGATGAGTGATGATTCTAGGATTCTTCGGTATTGCGTGTTGTCTTCTCTGGCGATGAGTCTTGCGTGGTTGATTAAATGGTTGTGTAAATTTCGGTGTTGAACACAGGCATTTCTTGAGTCGTCAGATCTGCCTGCGTACTGGTGTTCTGAAATGCGTGTTTGTAGGTCTCTGGATGTTTCGCCAACGTATAATTTGCTGCAGCCATTACAAGGGATTGTGTATACCCCTGCCGTGGATTGAAGCTTTTCCTGTCTGTTACTGGTAATGTCCTTAATGGTGGTGGATGTGGAGGTGGATACTCGGAATGAGGTCTTAGAAAAAATGTTGGAAACTTGTTTGGAAATGGAGTAGGTGGGAAGGACTATGTATCTCTTCTCAGCAGTGTCTTCTCTGGGTGTGTTGAAGATGTTTAATGCCCGTCGTCTGCAGTCTCTAATGAAGTGACGCAAGACTCATCGCCAGAGAAGACAACACGCAATACCGAAGAATCCTAGAATCATCACTCATCTGTATGTCCAACAACTTCAACCAGAACAACGGCTTCTACAACATAGCTGAACCTATTGCCAAGAAACTTCTTCAACGCTATCCCACCTAGAACTCAAGAATGGTACACTGCAGGTCCTTTAAGTCACACTATGTTTTCACACTACTTTTAAGACTCACATGCAGCTTTCTCCACCTGACCCAGCATTCTCCACCTGACTGTACCCTATATATATCTCTATGTTGCTCATTTTCCAGGTAGATCTGTCTGTGACTCGATAAAGCCCACTGCGTGGGCGAAACGTTGTCAATAAAGGATCACATTATACTGCTTATGTGTTTATTTTTCCATTGTGTCGGTATTTTATACCATTTATTTCCATGACATCTATGTTTGAATCAATTATCCTACCTATCTTCGTGTCGTCGGCGAATTTGCTCATATCACTAGTAATTCCCTCGTCAAGGTCATTGATATATATTATAAATAACAATGGGCCTAAGACTGATCCCTGTGGAACTCCACTTGTTACAAGTCCCCATTCGGATTTAACCCCATTTATGCACACTCTCTGCTTCCTATTGGTGAGCCATGACTCGATCCATGACAGCACTTTTTCCCCAATGCCATGAGCTGCCACTTTCTTTAACAGTCTCTGGTGCGGTACTCTATCAAAAGCCTTACTAAAGTCTAAATAAACAATATCAAATTCTTTATCGTGATCAACAGCCTTAGTGAAGCTTTAGTGAAGAAGGTTAACAAATTAGATAGGCAGGAACGGCCCCTCGTGAATCCATGCTGAGTATCATTAATCAAATTATGGTTATCTAGATGGCTTCTAATAATATCAGCTATAATTGACTCTAGTAATTTGCCTACAATTGAGGTCAGGCTTATTGGGCGGTAATATAATAACTTTATTTCTACAAGTACATGTACAAGGTATACCGTCCTAGCTGACATCAATGACATATTACTATATAGAAAGCCACTTGTTATGCAGAGTATATCGGGCAAATTAGGTATTTTATTACAGGATGCGACCCACACCAGTCGACTAACACCCAGGTACCCATTTTACTGATAGGTGAACATAGACAACCGGTGTAAAGAAACACGCCCAATGTTTCTACCCTCGCCGGGAATCGAACCCAGACCCTCGCCGTGTTAAGCGAGAGCTTTAGCTAACAGTCTACGGTATTTTATACCATTCTCAACAATGCCATAAGTTAACCATCCTTATAAAGAAAAAAGTTCTTTCCTACATTCTCTGGCTTATTTTTTTTTTCTTCGATGAATATTCAATAGTTGTAGCACA
This sequence comes from Cherax destructor, assembly GCA_009830355.1. Lineage (NCBI taxonomy): Eukaryota > Metazoa > Arthropoda > Malacostraca > Decapoda > Parastacidae > Cherax > Cherax destructor. The sequence continues at coordinate 19,249 of WNWK01028912.1, read as the reverse complement.
CTTCTATGAAACTTTTGGCTTCATGCCTTAGTCATTACCTATGAGCAAATTTGTGTCTTCATATCTACAAAGTTGCAAGACTTTTGAACTCTGTAAATATAGTCAAAGTCCTTTATTCCATTAACAAGAATAGTAGTAAATGCTGGACTTAATTTTGTGTGTGCATAAATTACCCAAAGTTAATTGTAAAAAGTCTCTCAATATGCCAAATGTGAAAGTTATCATAAGTATGTGTTTATATCCTACCTGAAGTCAGAGGTAAGAAGTCTTTCATTAAGCCAGACGTGAAGGAAGGTCAACAGAAGCCTCTTGTCAAAGTCTTCAGTCACTCTGCCTCCGTATTGGATCTCACCCAGCATGTAGCAGATGGTCACCCAAGACACGCCCTGTAGGTTCCTTTGTTAGTTGGGCCTAAAGCCTATAAAATACTCAATAGGTCATTAAGATTGCATGTCACCTGTTCATCTTCAGTGAAGAAGACTTTAACCCCTAAAATTAGGAGTAAATCTCTCAGTGTATGTACGTTTTGCGTACACATACTGAAAGATATACTGTATACCTCTTGGTGTATATATCATATTCCTTGAAGGAGAAAGAGAAGAATACATATTTGAGGTGGTCAAACATCAACACATCATTGGGCCCAAATAAGACTTTCCTTTAAGAACATAAGAAAGGAGGAACACTGCGAAGAATGAAAAAAAAATAATCTATTGCATAAGAAATCTTCCTTACAAAGAAAGAGTGAATTCTCTTAAATTACGTTATCTGTAAGACATGATTGGAAGATGGGAAGATGGGTATCAACAAAGGAGATATAAATAGGGTCATGAAGATATCCCTCCAAGAGAGAACCCGTAATAATTGGTTCAAATTGGATAAATTTAAATTTAGAAAGGATATAGTAAAGTATTGGTTTGGAAATAGAGTAGTCGATGATGAAGTTTAAGACACATGTGCAACAGTTGTTGATGAAACGTTTCGGCTACACAGTAGGCTTCTTCAGTCAAATACAAAGGGAGCAGTCCATCAACCTTGGAGAAAAAGTATTTGAGGTGGTCAGTCCCTCAGCCTGGAGAAGAGTTCAGCTCCATGGTCTAGAACGATATGAAGCTGAAGCGTGAGAATGGAGTCTTATATACTGTCGAAAGTGAGGTGGAAGATCTCAAAGACGTTGTAAGGGATGGGATCCACTAGTGGAAGTAAGAAGACAGGTCCATCTGGAATCCAACCCTTCTCACTCATAACTAATAGATATGCAATGAAGAATGGAAGATGTCCTCTGTACCAAGATACCATTGTGCTGCACTCTCTGACAGTATTGTTGAAAATGGTATAAAATCTTAATCTTTAACTTGTCAGACACTGCAGCACAATGGTATCTTGGTACAGAGGACATCATTCATTCTGGACGATATGAACTCTTCTCCAGGCTGAGGGACTGACCACCTCTAATACTTTTTCTCCAAGGTTGATGGACTGATTTCATCATCTTAATTTCAATATTACTACTCCCTTTGCATTTGACTGAAGAAGTCTATGTAGGCGAAACGTCTCATCAGTAAAGATGTGTCTTAATCCTCAACTTGTCCGTATTTTATACCATTTCCAACATTATGTTCTTATGTTCTTATAAATCCCAGTAATGTGTTTGCCTTATTAAGTACGCTTAGGCATTGCTGTCTTGGTTTCAGGTTTCTGCTTACCATAATCCCCAAATCGTTTTCACATTATGTATGGCTAAGTGCTACATTATTTAGCTTATAAGTGCTAGGATTATTGACATTCCCGAGCTTCAGAACTTTTCATCTGCCACTTATCTGGACACCAGCGAATTTGCTCAGATCACTATTAGTTTCCTGTTGTTTATAATATATACTAATGACCTCACTGATATATATTATAAACAACAATGTAACGAAAGGTCAACAACAGATCCCCACTCAGATTTTACTCCATTTATACACTCTCTGCTTCCTGTTGGTGAGCCATGACTCGATCCATGACAGCAATTTTTCCCCCAATGCCATGAGCTGCCACTTTCTTTAACAGTCTGTTGAGGTACTCTATCAAGAGCTTTACTAAAATCCAAATAAATAATATCGAATTCTTTATTGTGATCAACAGCCTCAAAAGCTTTACTGAAGAAAGTTAGTACATTAGTTAGGCAGGAACAGCCCCTTGTAAATCCATGAGTATCAATAATCAAATTATTCTTGTCACCTGGAGTTTACTTGGAGAGAATTCCAGTCAAGATGACTTCTTATAATATCAGCTATAATTGACTAGTAATTTGCCTACAATTGAGGTCAGGCTTATTGGGCCATTTTCCACATAAGAGACGCTACACCTGTTTGAAGAGATATATTAAAAATGTTAGTTAATGGTTCACAAAGCTCCATTCTGCAATCCTTAAGAACCCTTGAAAACAGTTCATCAGGACCTGGTGATTTATTTTGCTTCAATCTGTCTACCCGTTTGATAATCATATCTCAAGTGACTGTGATATTACTTCTTCAGTCCCACTATAGAAATAATGACTGGAATATTGTTAGTATCCGCCTGTGTGAAAACCAAAGGAAAATAATTATTAAAAATCGTGCACATTTCATTCTCCTTGTCAGTAAGATGCCCAGTTATTTTTAAGGGGACCTATCTTTTCTCTAACTTTTATTCAATATACCTGGATAAAAACTTTCATGATTAATTTTCGAATACCATTCAATTTTATTTTCATAGCCCCGTTTAGCTTTTCTTACCCCCTTTTTAACCTCATTCTTAATGCGAATACATTGATTCATAAAATAACCCACCCTCTTTTGATGCATTTATAAATTCCTTTCTTTTGCCCTAAAATATATTTGAGCCTATTATTCATCCATTTCGGGTCATTTCTATTCGATCTTATTTCTTTATAAGGAATAAATGTTCTTTGGGCAGCATGTATAGAGTTTATAAAATTGTATTGATAGCTCTCTTCGTTACCCCAGTCCACCGACGATAGGTGTTCTCTAAGCCCATTGTAATCTGCTAAGCAAAATTCTGGGACCATTACTGAATTATCCCTACTATCATATTTCCATTCATTGCTAAAGGTAATTGATTTGTTGTCACTTGCGCAAAGTTCCTCTGTAATTCCTAAATTAATAACAAGGGATTCTTTGTTTGCCAGAATCAAGTCAAGCAGGTTATTTCTCCTTGTAGGTTCTGTAACAAACTCTTTTAAAAAACATTTCTGAACTACATCTACGAAGTCGTTAGACTTTAAATTCCCAGTCAAAGAATTCCAAGCAATCCAATTAAAGTTAACGTCCCCTAGTTAAAGTCATGGTTCTCTGTATGTTCTCCAATGAATTTCCATTCATCCTGTAGTAAGGAGACCAAAACTGAGCGGCATAATCCAAGTGAGGTCTCACTAGTGATGTATAGAGCTGTAAAATAACTTTTGGTCTTCTGTTACTTATATTTCTTGAAATATATCCTTCTAATCTGTTAGTCTTATTGCGCACACTTAGGCGCTGTTGTCTTGGCTTTAGATTTCTGCTTACCATGACTTCCAAGTTCTTTTCACACTTTGTGTGATCAAGCTCTACTTCATCTAGGGTGAAGTATAACCGAGGGTTATTCTCATTCCCAAGGACCTGGACTTTACACTTGTCCACATTGAACTTCATCTGCCACTTTTCAGACCAAGACATTAATTTGTCCAAATCCTCCTGGAGTTCATTGATATCCTCCACAGAATCAATCATTCGGCCTATTTTTGTATCATCAGCAAATTTGCTCAATGTCATTTGTAATTCCATCATCAAGGTCATTAATGTAAATTATGAACAACAATGGGCCTAAAACTGATCCTTGTAGAATGCCACTAGTGACCGTTCCCCATTCAGATTTGACTCCCATTAATGGAAACTCTATCCATGCTAGGACTTTACCTCGTATACCATGAGCAGCCACTTAAGTCTTTCGTGAGGTACTCTCTCGAAGGCTTTACTGAAATCCAAATAAACAACATCATATTTTTTTATTACTATCTACTGCCTCAAATGCTTTACTGAAAAACGTCAGTAGATTTGTCAGACAGGAACGACCTCTCGTGAATCCTTACTGAGATTCATTAACTAAATTATGCTCATCAAGGTGACTTCTAATATCAGCTACAACTGATTCTAATAATTTACTTACTAGTATAGACGGTGAGACTTATCCCCTAATTTAAATACAGGAATTACATTAGCCAACTTCCACATCTCTGGCACAACACCAGTTTGGATGGACACATTAAACACACTCATTAATGGCTGACTAAGTTTCAACTTGCATTCTTTAAGTACCCAGGAAAATTATTCATCGGGTCCCGGAGACAGTTTATCAATCTGTTTGATAACCATTTCCCTCGTGACAGTAATATTACTTAATTTGTTTTCTTCAGAAACTGAATAATTGTCAGTTTATGGGATATCATTTAAGTCTTCAGGTGTAAAGACTGACAAATAATAACCATTATACAGAGAACACATTTCCAGTTCTTTATCAGTCAGCTGTCCATCCCCCATTTCTTATCAGTCTAAATTTTTCCCTGACTTTTGTCCTATACACTTGAAAGAACCTTTTTGGATTAGTCTTTGATTCATTAGCAACTTTAACTTCATAGTTGTGGTTTGCCTTTCTAATCCCCTTATTTACTTCTCTTTTAAAATGAACATATTGGTCAATAAGGTTAACCTCTCCTCTTTTGATGAGCCTATAAATTCCTGTTTTATCTCCTAACAGGAGATTTTGTCTATTATTAATTAATTTAGGATTATTCAGTTTCCATCGTTATGGTAACCCTGGTCGTCCATAAAATCATTAGCTAGATTACTCCAATCAAGATTACACAGGTGCTACCCAAGTCCATTATAATCTGCAGAACGAAAGTCGGGGACTTTTTTCATATTATCCTTATTCTCGTAGTCCCAGGTAATATTAAATGTGATCACTTGCGCCAAGCTCTTCAGTGATCTCCAGATTATTTACAAGGGTTTCTTTATTTGACAAGACTAGGTCGAGCAAATTATTACCTCTGGTAGACTCTGTTACACACTGTTTCAGAAAACAGTCCAGAACTACTTCCAGAAAGTCACTGGATTCCAGATTACCGGTCAAAGAAGTCCAGTTAATTTGACTCAAGTTAAAATCCCCCACTATTACTACGTTATCGTGCCTAGAAGCTCTATCAATTTCGTCCCAAAGAAGTCTCCATCTATCGTTTAATTAAGCCAGTAAGTCGGTATATTACACCTAAAATTAGTTTTTCTTGACTTTCTAGAAATTCTACTCAGATTCTGTTACTAATCCAACTATTTTTATACCTTTTTTTTTGCAACAATTTATATTTTTTCGTACATATAACGCAACTCCACCTTCTTTCCCGTTATATCTGTCTATATAGAACATTTAAGCCCTTGAATATGGCACTCGGCAATCATATGCAATCACATGTTGCACATGTGTCTAATTTTTATCTTGTCGGTATTGTATACCATTCATGTGCAACTTGTCAGACATTGCAACATCATGGAGTCTTGCTTCAAAGGACATCTCCACAACCTTCTTTTTTACTACTGATCAGGCTTATCGGGCGATAATTTGACAGTAATGACGGTAATTTTTGAAGAGATATATATAAATGTTAATGGTTCACAAAGTTTCATTTTGCACTCTTTAAGATCACTTGAAAAAAGTTGATCAAGGCCGGGGATTTATTTTGCCTTAATCGGTCAACCTGTTTGGTTACCATATTCCTAGTGACTGATATTACATAATTTATTTTCTTTAGGCCCAATATAAAAATATAGACCAATAAGCCTTACCTCCATAGTTGGTAAATTTATGGAGTCAATAATTGCCGAGGCAATTCGTAGCTATCTTGAAAAGCATAAATTGATTAATGAATCTCAACACGGTTTTACAAAGGGGCGTTCCTGTCTTACGAATTTACTAACTTTTTTCACTAAGGTGTTTGAGGAGGTAGATCATGGTAATGAATACGATATTGTGTATATGGACTTCAGTAAAGCTTTCGATAAAGTTCCACATCAGAGGCTACTGAGGAAACTTAAGGCACACAGAATAGGAGGAGAAATTTTTTCCTGGGTAGAGGCATGGTTGACAAATAGGCGGCAGAGAGTTTGCATAAATGGAGAGAAATCAGAATGGGGGCGCATCTCAAGCGGTGTTCCACAGGGGTCAGTTTTGGGCCCCCTGTTGTTTACAATTTACATAAACGACATAGATGAGGGAATAAATAACAACATAGGAAAATTTGCTGATGACACCAAAATAGGCCGTCCAATTCTTTCAAATGAGGACATTAGAGCACTCCAAGATGATTTGAATAGACTGATGCAGTGGTCGGAGAAGTGGCAAATGCAGTTTAATGTAAACAAATGCAAAGTTCTAAATGTTGGGCAGGACAATAACCATGCCACATATAAACTGAATAATGTAGATCTTATTACTTGTGATTGCGAGAAGTATTTAGGAGTTCTGGTTAGTAGTAATCTGAAGCCAAGACAACAGTGCATAAGTGTTCGCAATAAAGCTAACAGAATCATATCAAGAAGTATAAATAACAGAAGTCCTCAGGTTGTTCTTCAACTCTATATATCTTTGGTTAGGCCTCATTTAGATTATGCTGCACAGTTCTGGTCACCGTATTACAGAATGGACTGGAAAATGTACAGAGGAGGATGACAAAGTTGATCCCATGTATCAGAAATCTTCCCTATGAGGATAGACTGAGGGCCCTGAATCTGCACTCTCTAGAAAGGCGTAGAATTAGGGGGGATATGATTGAGGTGTATAAATGGAAAACAGGAATAAATAAAGGGGATGTAAATAGGGTGCTGAAAATATCCAGCCAAGACAGGACTCGCAGCAATGGTTTCAAGTTGGAAAAGTTCAGATTCAGGAACTATATAGGAAAGCACTGGTTTGGTAATAGAGTTGTGGATGAGTGGAACAAACTCCCGAGTACCGTCATAGATGCTAAGACGTTGTGTAGTTTTAAAAATAGGTTAGATAAATACATGAGTGGGTGTGGGTGGGTGTGAGTTTGGACCTGACTAGCTTGTACTACCAGGTCAGTTGCCGTACTAATTCCTTAAGTGGTAGTGACCTGACTACCTTGAGACGGTAGCTCCAGGTGGTCGGCTAGATAATTATTTGAGTGGGTGCGGTTGGGTGTGAGTTGGTCCTGACTAGCTTGTACTACTAGGTCAGATGCAGTGCTCCTTCCTTAAGTGAATGTAACCTGAAATAGCTGGGTTGGGGCATTGACTTAAGCCTGTTGGAGACTTGGACATGCCTCGCATGGGCCAGTAGGCCTGCTGCAGTGTTCCTTCTTTCTTATGTTCTTATGTTCTATTAGTGTCTTCTAGTGTGAAAACGGAGAGGAAATAATTACTAAAAAATCGAGCACATTTCATTATCCTTGTCAGTATGTTCTTATGTGTGTGTAGGAGTAAGTGGTGAGGGTAGTTTATAAGGGTAGGGTATGGCAATAAAGGTAGGATGGAGGGGGTAAAAGGGTAAGGCAGTGTGAGGGTAAACTATGGAAGTCTAGTGAGATAAGGAGTATTGGGGCAGTTCATCTTGTATGAATATTACTCGAAAGTATTTTTTTCATTCACCCAACAATGCATAAATTCCTTTCACCTTTTTGGGGTCCATATCATCGAGGTGATTTTGGATAAACTGGACGGAGGCCTGGAAATCAGCTTGGTTGAACTCGTAGGGAACATTCCAGCCCAGAGCTCCGTATTTCCTGCGCTCCTGCACAACTGTGTGGAGGAAGGCAGTGGCGTAGAGTAGCCTGGGCCACTGGTGGGCGTTGGTGTAGTCTAACAGGTCCTGTGCACGTTGAAAGAAATACAAGACGAACAGTTAAAAGAGGCATATTAAAACAAATGAGAGGAACAGGAAAATGACTTGAAGACAAAATGATAACAAGTAAACGAGGGATGATTCTTGAATATTGCTTTATTGTACTGGAAGGTAGGAAGTACTGTAATGTGCAGTGACTTGATGTAGTGTAGTGAACTGGAGGTGAGTAAGTACTACAATGTACAGTGGTTTAGTGTAGTGTATTGGAGGTGAGGGAGTACTATAATGTACAGTGGTTTAGTGTAGTGTATTGGAGGTGAGGGAGTACTATAATGTGCAGTGGTTTAGTGTAGTGTATTGGAGGTGAGGGAGTACTATAATGTACAGTGGCTTAACTCCCTATAATGTACAGTGGCTTAACTCCCTATAATGTACAGTGGCCTAACTCCCTATAATGTACAGTGGCTTAACTCCCTATAATGTACAGTGGCTTAACTCCCTATAATGTACAGTGGCTTAACTCCCTATAATGTACATTGGCTTAACTCCCTATAATGTACAGTGGCTTAACTCCCTATAATGTACAGTGGCTTAACTCCCTATAATGTACAGTGGCTTAACTCCCTATAATGTACAGTGGCTTAACTCCCTATAATGTACAGTGGCTTAACTCCCTATAATGTACAGTGGCTTAATGTGCTGGAGGCAGAGCTGTGGGCACTGACCTGAGAGACGTCTGCATAGGTCCTCTTAAGACTTGCTCTAATACCCTGAGGAGGTTCATTGGTGAACTTGATGGATATCTGTCATCAAAATCCAGCTGTTATTGTCATAGTAGTCACCAACTTTGTCATTAACTTCATTATTACCCTCAAATACCTTTATAATTAGAAATGCAACCAACTTTGTCATTGTTAGCACAAATACAGTATCACTTTTGATTCTCGACTTTACCAAACTTTTCAGTTCAGTCTCCCAGTCAGTCAGTCATTAATATCATCAACATATTTTTCATTTTACATTAACTAAAATATTCATATCACTTTCCTTACCATCGTCTCTCTCTCCATTCCTTCTTTATTCTCATCATGCTCATGCTCTAGATTCCAGTAATGATCACAAATCATTATCATTACTTTAATTAATACAAAAACAATACTTTATCACAAAATCCACCCCTTTCCATCTGCTTCTTAAATACCCAGTCAATGCTCTTTATGTTTCCTTATAGAGTAAAAACCGCCTTTGAGGGATGCCTACACCATACCTGGAGAAGACCAATTGGGAAGGAAGTGTGGACTTCAGTGGTGATCCAGAGACGGAAGCATTTATGGATGTTACAAGACTCTGTGATGGTATCGAGCATCTCCTGGCAGAACTCCAGGCTAAGATGACAGTTCTGCAGCAGGAGCCATCGACCTGCCGCCATGGCCTCGGCCAGCAGACGTCGAGCGTGGGCCTCTTGCCCCTGACCCATGGATATGAATTTGATTTCTGGTGGCAGAAAGCAACATAAATTAACAGATGGAGGACTAAGCACTTAACTAAATGAAAATACAGAAACTGCTCGGACAGAAAACTGAAACAGGAAAAGGTGATGTGTGTATTTCCACTTTGGTTAGATACCCTCTTCACTTGCAGCAGAATTATTCTGAGGTTGAAAAAATACAGATCTAGTTTAAATGTTTTTAAGTTTTCCGCAAGCGGATCATTGTTTATGGAACTTTAAAAATGGGCTAAATATGTCATAAAGATGCAAAATATTGGCATTTTCGTTAATGAAACATTTTTAACAATTGTATCTTCGTGGAAAATATAATATTTTTATTCTCTTATTATTTTTACTCTTTCCATTATTATTATTATTATTATTATTATTATTCTACCGTTTCTCAGTTTTCTTTACCCTAATTATCTTATGCAGCCAGTTGTACTGTCGTATATAAATAACTGTCCTAGGTAAGTCAGTAGTACTGTCATTATAAATAACTGTCATAGGTAAGCCAGTAGTACTGTCGTATATAAATAACTCTCATATGTAATCCCGTAGTACTGTCGTATATAAATAACTGTCATAGGTAAACCAGTAATACTGTCGTATATAAATAACTCTCATAGGTAAGTCAGTAGTACTGTCATATATAAGTAATTCCTTAAATGTGCTGTTCACTATACATAACCAGCGTTATTAAATATATTATCATTAATGCCATGTGTTCTAATATAAGTGAATACAGTATTACATTTTATCAATACAAGTCAAATATATGTCTCTACAGTTGTTGGTCTTCTTTTTCTTCTTCTTCTAATAATAATAATAATAATAATAATATTATTATTATTGATAATAATAATAATATTATTATTATTGATAATAATAATAATAATAATAATAATAATAATAATAATAATAATAATATAAATATTATTATTATTATTATTATACCTTCCTCGGTTGCTGCGCGATCCGAGGAAGGTATTCCGGTAATCCATAATCCCAGTCGCTTGTGGCTCAATGTATGCGAGTGGAATAGTGCAGAGTGCGGCATAAGGCGATAATGCAGTTAAATATTAGCGTTGAAGATTCGAAGGAAATCAAAAGAAGTATTCATAAGTCTTCATATGGAGACCAGTATCACAATTTCTTCAATAAAAATTTTAAATTAAGACTTATACGGCCCAAATCTAATTCAAACCTTTCAAAGAGACCAATGTTCTAAACTTCAAAAGCACATTAAGCTTCAAGCTGCTCAGAAGTTGTATTATCAGCTTATGAACAAGGAAAGCTTGAAGCTGGTCAGATGCGGCACTCAAAAAAATAGGTCTGCATCATAATCTTTGGATACCCTCTCTATATGAATCCCTCTTATTTAATTCAAAGTAAACATGTCATTAGACTTCAGAGACTTAGAGGAAGGTCACAAATTGTTGCCAGTTGTGTTGTTTCAGTGCCTCTCCCTTGGAATATCTGGGTGCCAGGCCGTCGCTTCCTACCTGTTGAAGTATATCAGCCCCCTACCCCTCAGCATAATTGTTATAAATGACATAACTATGGCAACATTATCTGAAAGCACCCCAATGAGAAATGTAAAGTGGGGTGTGACAGTCACAGTGGGGAAGGAAATTTAAATGTATTAACTGTAAAGAAATTGGGGTTACACTTTGGCATACGGACTTTAAATGGAACCAAAAAATCTTCTATCTAAACCAGACAACAGATTGATAATGACATCCCAGAATGAGGCCAGCCATACCCGTGACCTCTAGAAATGCTTTTGGTGACACCAGACTGCCTTCTGTTGCACCAGCTGCGCAGGAGCTAGCCACCTCTGCTAGTATACATGGAGCCACTGATCTGCCATCAATCACACCTGTGACTACAGCTGAATGTGAGTCTGGCACTCTTCCCAACACACGACTCCAACAGAGACACGACCGTCACACTTATGATCCCATCGGAAGCTTTTGATGAGGTAATCACACAGGAATTACCTAAAAGAATAAAATGGAACAAAACCATAACTAGAAAATACATAAATAACCCACACATAGGAGACTGAAACTTTGACTAGGGAAGGGAGCTCGAATATATACAAGAGGGAGTAGGGACGAGAGGAGTATAATGAGAGGAGGGAATAGTATTATAATGGTAGTAATAGTGGTGGTAGTGGTAGTATTAGTAGTAGTAGAAGTAGTTGAAGAAAAAACAGTGCAGCAGTGGTAGAGGTGGCGGTAAGAAGGTTAGTAGTGATAGTGAAAAAAGGGTCAGAGGCTGGAGACTTAGTGAAGAGATGGTAGTGGTAGTAGTAGACGTAATATTAGAGGAATCTAAGAACAAGAAAGGTCATGGCCCACGAGTGTAGGACCAAATCCCAGTGAGACAAAACCCCGTAGAACAGAACCCACATAGGCAAAAGAAAGGTAATAAAAAATATAGGAAAAAAAAGAAGGGCTAAGGAGAATGAAGAAACTGAGGGTTACATATGCGAAGGGTATGGAGAAAGAGACAAATAAGAATACTTCTCTTGACAGAGGGAGCATGGTAAGAAAAGTAATGAACATACATGCCCCTGTACACTGGCTTGCCATAAACAGAAAAAACCTGTTGCCGAGCGATGACAAGTACATCAAGGAAAGGAAGCGAAGAGTTAGATTCCCATTCAGCTTTGAACCTGATGGAAGGAGCAAGATTGTTAAGAACATCCATAAAAGCTTGGAAAGAGACCAAAGTCTCGTGGCCAATGAGTAAAGATATCATCTACATAACGAATCTAGAGTAAAGGGTGCACTCTCAATAGTAGGAAGTAGAACAGTTTCGAAATATTCCATGTTAGCAAAAACGGAATAGAGGAGAGCCCATAGCAACACCAGAGGTTGCTCGGCGACTTGCTTCTCTTTTTTTCCGTTTATCGCAAGCCAATGTACAGTGACATGTACATTCACTACTTTTCTTACCACGCTCCCTCTGATAAGAAAAGTATTCTAATTTCTCTTTATCCGTACCCTTCGCTTCTGTGACCTCTCAGTTTCTTGACTCTAAAATATCCACCTTTTGCAATTCGTTCTATCGCCTTGGATACCATTCTGATTTCACAAACACTGCCTGCTCACATGCTAAACAGAATTTCTTCTCTCCCAAACTCTCTACACCTGTGAAATCTTATGTTCTTTGTCTCCCCTATATCTCCAGTCTCCCATACCTGAGCAACACCCTCCATTCCTAGACCTCAAACTTACTTTTTGCCACACTAATACCCATCCTGTAGAGGACACGTGTGTGTAGTGAGACAATCATGTCGTGAATGGTCTACCCTCGACAATATATACGTGATCCTTTGTATACTTTAAGTGGAAATTATATAAAATATTGAAAGTGCCAAGTACCCAGCTTAACCCCAGCGTCGTTGAGAAACAGGTAGTGTTACCATTCGAGGGAAGTTCTATGAATGTTACTGTTGAGTTGTTAATGAGAATCTGGACAACTAGTATAACCGTAGTTAACAAGTAGACGAGTTCAGAAAACAAACTGCCCATTACTGAGAAAGATAATCTAATATAATTAAATGGAAGTGAGTTAAGGGGATCGATTACCCTATGAGATCTCTAGGCCAAGCCTCTGTGTACAGTGCATAAATATAACGATTCCAATATAGTGCAGTGAAAGGAAAGTGTTCGTTGAAAAACATAGTGTATATGTATTGTGATAAACAATGTACAGTGTAGTGATACAATACCAGGGATAAAATAAAATAAAAATAGTGTTATGATAGGCTTGTTCCGACAAATCCCTCAATAGGAGTTAATACATGTATGGAAAATTTTGAATTTTCCTAAATTCAGCATGTGTAAATTTGAATAATGCAATAATTGTGTAATAAAATGTGATGCTGATTTGACCCTTTCGAAAAAATTCGAGTTAGTTGAACAGCTGCAGAGTGACACAAACAGGGGAGACGCCATAATGAATTTAATGTGTGAACACTGGTCTGAATTGTGCAATGTAATCAAGCGTCCTCGAAGGTCAGTTGGTGTATATCGGCCTCAATCCGTAATTTAGAAATTGCTGACACGTTCCTGCTGAAGAATTGCTATAAATAGTGTGGAAAACCCTTACAATTCGGCAAAAAGGATGAAAAAATAGAAGGCTCCGATTTTCCCAACAACACACCTTAGCTAAGTGACGCTTACCCATAATGTACAGTAGTTTTTGCGTTGGCCATCGTAAATTCTAGCTGTTAGGGTAATGTTAGGGTGTGTTCCATCAGTATTGTCTTCCTGTGACAAATGGTAAGTTAATGTGTATAAAATTTGTTGTTCTAATGATATGGTTAGGAGAAAACCTTCCCTAGTCTCTAAAAATATTCCCTTTAACCATTTCTAACAGTCAGATCCTAAAATCATATACAGTCCACATTATTTTTTTAATTTACCATTATTTGTATTATTGTTTAATATTAATTATTAATTTAATGTCAGGTCAAGCTTTTTTTGTGAGAGTGGTAGGGAGTGAGCATCGAGGGAGTGACAGTTCGGCGACCTACTCTGACTAAGTCCCACTTACCTCACCCAAATAACTTGCAGGTAATAATTCAGGTAATACCCTGCAAACCTCCTACAGGTAATTTCCCACATAATTAATTTTAAGCCATTTACCACTTACCCAACGAACTCAGATATGTAATCAGTGAGAATTTAATTTAATGATTTGATTGAAAGAAATGGATTGTTGGGTTCACATATAATTGACATTATTTAATTAATTAATCGTGTTTGTGTAGTGGATTATATTTATATTATATATTTTTATTAACACATCGGCCGTTTCCCACTAAGGCAGGGTGGCCCGAAAAAGAAAAACTTTCATCATTCACTCCATCACTGTCTTGCCAGAGGCATGCTTACTGCAACATTTACACCTTCCTTCAGAGTGTAGGCACTGTACTTCCCATCTCCAGGACTCAAGTCCAGCCTGTCAGTTTACCTGAATCCCTTCATAAATGTTACCTTGCTCACACTCCAACAGCTCGTCAAGTCCTATAAACCATTTGTCTCTATTCGCTCCTATCTAACACACTCACACACGCTTGCTGAAAGTCCAAGCTCCTCGCACACAAAACCTCTTACCTCCTTCCTCCAACCTTTCCGCCTTCCCTCCACTACAGATTTATACATTCTCGAAGTCATTCCATTTTGTTGAATTCTCTCTACATGTCCAAACCATCTCAGTGACCCCTCCACAGCCCTCTGGGTAATAGTTTTGGTAATCCTGCACCTCCTCCTAATCTCCAAACTACGGATTCTCTGCATTGTATTCACACCACACATTGCCCTCAGACATGACATCTCCACTGCCTCCAGCCTTCTCCTTGTTGCAACATTCACCACTCATGCTTCACACCCATATAAGAGCGTTGGTATAACTATACTCTCATACATTCCCCTCTTTAGTTCCATGGATAATGTTTTTCTACACAAACTCCTCAGTGCACCACTCACCTTTTTCCTCTCATCAATTCTATGATTCACCTCATCCTTCATAGACCCATCTGCTGACACGTCTACTCACAGATATCTGTATACATTCACTTCCTCCATACTCTCTCCCTCCAGTCTGATATCCAATCTTCCTTTATCTAATTTTTTTGTTATCCTCATCACCTTACTCTTTCCCATATTCACCTTTAATTTCCTTCTTTTACATACCCTACCAAACTCATCCACCAACCTCTGCAACTTCTCTTCAGAATCTCCCAAAATCACAGTGTCATCAGCAAAGAGCAACTGTGACAACTTGTGTTATATTCTTTATCTTTTAACCCCACACCTCTTGCCAACACCCAAGCATTCACTTCTCTTACAACTCCATGGTGAACAACCATGGTGACATCACACATCTCTAAGGCCTACTTTTACTGGAAAATAATCTCCCTCTCGCCTACATACTCTAACCTGAGCCTCATTATCCTCGTAAAAACTCTTCGTTGCTTTCAATAACCCTCACCAGCATTAAGGAGGTATAACCATTCCTACAGACCGTCCAGTCAGTGCCGCGCAAGTTATTCCACCTGCCCTGCCTGCCGCCACCTTCCCACCTTCATAACTGCAGCAACACTGCCTGAAGATCAAGAAGCATACACCTCTGTAAAAGACACTGAAGTCGACGACCACACCCCGAGACTCACCTGGAAGAACCTACTGTTATTCACTACACCCTCGAAGAAGAACACCGTGACTGACGAAACTGTAATAACAAGATTGCAAACAAACCACGAACACCATGTTCGACAAAGAACTCTACCCTCAGCTCTGCAATGAAACTCAAATGCACCTTCGTTGCCACATGTAACTTCACACAACGACAAGCTCAAGATTTTCTGTGACAGTTAATTCATCGAAGACTTCGACAATTACGCACAACTCACGTAATGAAGTATCTAAAAAATTTAAGAATGTGTCGCTCCAAATAAGACAGTAAACTGAACTTCTGCTCCTACCTGCTGTCCCCAGCTGGAATGCTGCTACTTTTCGCCATCAAGCACTTCGCTGCTGAGTTTCGCCCTGGCTGTTTTTTATGACTGAAAGCACTAGTATTCGGCGGTGTTCTTCGCCTTCCTTACCTGATAGTTAGCTAGCTAATAAATGAGACACTTGTGCAACATTTGGGTGTCTTTATTCCGGAAACGTTTCGGCAGCCAGTGGCTTCTTCAGTCCAAGCAGAGAACGAGGGAAGATAAGGTGTTTAAGGTAACAAGTCCCTCAGCCTTAACGATGTGTTCAGTT
The DNA here is from genome assembly GCA_009830355.1 of Cherax destructor. Classification (NCBI taxonomy): domain Eukaryota; kingdom Metazoa; phylum Arthropoda; class Malacostraca; order Decapoda; family Parastacidae; genus Cherax; species Cherax destructor. Next base: position 3,097 of record WNWK01028912.1, on the reverse strand, counting down.
CATCAGTTTTTATCAAAGAGCAGCAAACTTGATGAGACGCAGCAGTGGTAGTCAGAGTCACCAGTGGGAAAGGCACTAGGTCATGCAAGAACTCCCTGTATGAAGATTCCAAGATGTTGCTGTGTCTGACAGAATTTGAAAACCGACAAGTTGATAAATGAGAAACTTGTTCAACATTTGGGTATCTTTATTCTGGAAACGTTTCACCAACATGGTTTCTTCAGTCTAGGTATAGAACGGTGGAAGATGAGGAGGAGTTTGAGGAAATCAGTCTCTCAGCCATTAGTCAATGTGTTCGGTCCATCAATCTTGATAAAAGTACTGCATATTTGCTGTTTTCCAAACCATTTATTCAAATTCTACTTAATACACCAACATTTTGGGATCTTCAAGCAGGGAATTATTCTAAGCTTGTATAGGCATGATCTATTTCCACTAGTGGGTTTTTCCACTGGTGACTCTGCTTACCACTGCCCCATCTCCACGACTATCCTGCACTTTTATCAAGACTGAAGGACTGAACATATTGGCTCAAGACTGAAGGACTGAACATATTGGCTCAAGACTGAAGGACTGAACATATTGGCTCAAGACTGAAGGACTGAACATATTGGCTCAAGACTGAAGGACTGAACACCTCAAACTCCGCTGCACTACTACAATCACGGACACACCTTCCTCAGATCGCACAGCGGCCGAAATTCATCTAGTGCTTTCATTTATTTTTCTCTTACTTTTGGATTTAATTTTGCTCATAACTCGTGCCCTATGATTCAAGACATTGAAGTGACTCCCAGCGTCCTGGAATGTCTAGGATTACTTTCAAAATCCTCAGCACGGAACTTAAAAATGCTATAAAATACGGTGATAACGGAGAGTGAAATTCAGAAGTGCAGGTGCAGATTTTACCCACGATTGTATGTATAAAATAGTGAAACTCTTATTTCTGTTAAATCAGGTTAAATAAATTTCAGCTCACTTCTCGACAACGTCTTCAATATTTAATGGCTGATGTATCTTAGGGCCAGGATAGTAACTATTAAGTTTCGTTTGCATGTAGACAAAATAGTTAATAAAATTTGGAATCGCTGGGATTTATGCCATAACTTGAGAATGACTTATCTGATTGGCTTCAAATTTTTACCAAGGATGTGGTTTCCTGAAAACAAGGCTCACACACAGGTCCAAACTTGCCAATTTTATTGCATAAATAGTGATATTTATTTTCTTTTATTCTATAACTAACGAATGCTTCTTCTGGTTGCTTCAAAGTATTATTGACGATGCATTATCAACTTATACTATACTCTGGATTATTATTGAGACACAAGAGAGTAGTGTGTCCCGTAGCTGGGTTGGTAGCGCACTCAGCTCACACATTGAGGTCCGTGGTTTGATCTCCGGTAACGGTGGAAACATTGGGGCATGTTTCCTTAGGACACTTGGTGTCCCTGTTCACCTAACAGTAAATAGGTACCTGGGTGTTAGCCGACTAGTGTGGGTCGTATCCAAGCCAAGTAAGAAATTATCCATTTCAGTGACAACCTAAGGTATATAATTATTATTGAAAATGGCAGCAAGTTGGAACCATGTTTGTGAATCTGCTAAACACATAATTAGAGGGTCCAATACCTATTTCCTTGGCCTTGGCAAGCGTCTCGATCTGGCCAGAGGGATCTGATCCCTGGGACAGGAAACAGACGAGCGGGGTGCGGTTGTCAGACTCCTCCCAGGTGGCCTCTAAGTCCAGGATAACACTATCTGAGTACTGCTCCCCAAGAGAACCTGAAACCACAAGGAGCTGGTTATTGATAGCTGCATGGTAAGGGGACTTATTTTTTATTTCTTCTGATATTAGAAGAGAAACTTGTAATGCAAGGTGATCAAATAAAATATTTTTAAAAGACACGAAAAATGAAGGAATAAAACTCATGACTGTCCATGTCACAATTCTTGCATGTGTGTAATGGGGAAACTACTTGTTACAAGTTCCATTACTGCATTAGTAAGAGTTTTGAAATTCTGTATATAAATGTCTAGAGAGGCTTAGTGAGCATGAACATACTTGCAATGTATCGTCGTGCCTGTGAGAGTGTTCGGTCTGGACACCAGGAGCGCACCAGCAGCAGCTGTCGGAACATGTCCAGCGAGCGAGAATATCCACAAGGCAGCTCCTCCTGCGGTACACCAAAATCTGTTATGACTACAGTGGACCCTCGGTTTTCGCCGAAAATTCTTTCCAGAATGCTGCTCAAGTGCCATTACCTAACGAATTTACTTCCTTAAGAAATAATGTCATGTAGGTTAGTCTATTTCAGACCCCCAAAAATACACTTGCAAAAGCACTTACGAAAATACACTTACATAAAAGGGCGAGTTTGGAGATGACCGAAAACCGAGGGACCACTGTACTGTTACCTTGTTGTGACATACACATATTAATATTTATTTAGTCTCGATGGTTTATGCTAGTGTGTGTGTGTGTGTGTGTGTGTGTGTGTGTGTGTGTGTGTGTGTGTGTGTGGTGTACTCACCTAGTTGTGGTTGCTGGGGTCGAGTCAAAGCTCCTGGCCCCGCCTCTTCACTGGCCGCTACTGGGTCACTCTCCCTGCGCCATGAGCTTTATCATACCTCTGCTTAAAGCTATGTATAGAGCCTGCCTCCACTACATCGCTTCCTAAACTATTCCACTTCCCGACAACTCTGTGACTGAAGAAATACTTCCTAACATCTCTGATTCATCTGAGTCTTCAACTTCTAACTGTGTCCCCTTGTTGTTGTGTCCCATCTCTGGAACATTCTGTCTCTGTCCACTTTGTCAATTCCTCTCAGTATCTTATATGTTGTTATCATGTCTCCCCTATCTCTCCTGTCCTCCAGTGTCGTCAGGTCGATTTCCTTAACCTTCCTCGTAGGACATACCCCTTAGCTCCGGGACTAGTCTTGTTGCAAACCTTTGCACTTTCTCGAGCTTCTTCACATGCTTGGCTAGGTGTGGGTTCCAAACTGGTGCTGCATACTCCAGTATGGGCCTAACGTACACAGTGTACAGGGTCCTGAACGATTCTTTATTAAGATTTCGGAATGCTGTTCTTAG